>JAQMCW010000002.1:18771842-18788272 GCA_030068335.1 Chrysichthys cranchii
TGACTATACGAGTGAGCCACAATCCCGCAGTGAGTGAGAGAGAGAAGTTGCGATCACGTGAGGCTCGGCAGACGAAGTGTATGCATATTCCTCGTATTGCAAGACCTTGCTCGTTCATCAAGTCAAAATTTATTAAAATTTCTTGCTTGTCTTGCAAAACACTCGTAGACCAAATTACTCTGGATATTCTTTTACTCCATATCATTATGTAATACCCAAGTTGTTAAGCAAGGATACCTTTAAAAATCCCTCACGTTCACTTTTATTCACAGGAGAAATTGAGTAATTAAAGCTAGCCTAGATTTTAACAATATTTTTCTGTCTCATGGTTTTATTTAACTCGAAGCAGCCAGATTACCGTGAACAGAATTAGCATGATTAATTCAAGAAGAGAACATCTGTATAATTTAGCGCCCCCCCCCCCCCTTTTTTTTTTTTAAGAAGCAGAAAACAGCAGGAGTTCAGTTCACCTCAGCATTCTCACAGCCTGCGGCTTCCCAGCAGTCTGATTTCAATTATAGGCTGTATCTTTTTCTCCCAAGTGTGTAAGGAACTGCATGTGATCTGGCATTTTAAATGAAATCTTGTGGTATACCTGCCCTATAGAACTGTCCACCTGCTCCCTGAAGCATCTAATCAGCTAATCATGTGACGGGAAGTATGTGGAAGAAATGTGATTGTCTCTAGAGTTTTTTTTTAAAGGAAAAAAAAGTAGCTGCTGACTCAACAAACTGGACAGTTAAAGGTGCAGTCATGGATTTTAATCTAATACACTTTTTGCCAAATTCAGCAAATATCTCCACGTGGGCTTATACACACGCCTGGCTCCGTAAACAGGGAAAAAAAGAAAAGCCGAGCCACACAACACTATTCCCACCAATCCCGGGACAAGGGGAAGGGAAAGATGAGGGATTCGTTTTTAAATGGTGTTGTCTTAGCAATGAAAGCATGCCCACGAATTTTGGGAGGCAGAGCTTTTGAAAGCACACTCTGGAGGTGTGTGTTGTTTGGCTGTTAAGTTCAAATATCAATAATGTTTTGGGGGTTTTTTTCCCGCCAGAATCATTGACTCCCCCTTTAAATATTAGGGAAAATGTTGCATTTCTGCTGGGACATTTCAGAATTTACCCTGAACAAAGATAACAGTTCACGTCATGAAGCGCATGGCTTCTCAAACTGGTTCAAAATGCTTGACAATCATGCCTGTGAACCCCAGGAGCTTCCACAGGCACGAGGTCCGATAGAGAACCTCAGGGATGCGGAGAAACAGGAGATTTGTGGCATAAATATGCCTCAACTTGTATATGATGCCATCAAGCTGACCTGGGTGGGAATGTCTAAGCTATGTTTCCGGCTCCCTAGACCCTTTCCAAGTCCACGGCGGTAAGAATTTCGGCTGCTCTTGGAGCAAAGTGGGATTTTCCTCCCGTATTATAAAAGATGTGAGGATACAGCAGAAAAGCACTGTTCCGAATGATGAAAACATATACTAAGGCTTACTGTTGATTTTCATTTTTTTTTTTTTATTTGAATTGACCTCCTTGTACATTATACCATCCCTGATGTAGTCATAGAAAATATTAATGTTTATATGAATTAATACAAATGTGTTTAACCCATAACATAATTGCCAGTTTGCTGTGGTCCAGTGGTTAGCTTCGAAGAAAAAGAAATATGAGTGCACAAATCGATCGGGAAAAATACCCACAAAATATAAATACTGAGCTGTATACGATGTGATGGAAGAAAAATCGTTATACGTTATTAAAGAAATGGATTAATTATATAAACAGCATTTCATTCATTCATACATCATGCTCCTCAACCGATTCTTGTATTTTGAAGCATTGTCTTATGATTACAAACAGTATGATTAGCTTATTTTTTTTCATCCATACAATAAAGTATTTTTAATTAAAAAAAATATAGAAATGAATAAATGCAAAGCAGGGTGAATTATGTTCAGTTTTAAAAAGGTAAAAACATGAACATCCAGCTCCAGGTCCTGTAGGGTTTCATTTTTCAGCCTCTATTAAACACTAGTGCATATAAAAACCCTTTTATTCCCATATTCCATGGTATGTAACTATTCCAAACAGAAGGAATATGTTGTTTTAACACAAAAAAACATCTCATCTTTTCCATAAGGTACAATTGACTTTTAGACACAGGGCACATTTTCTATCTTGTTCACCTCAACACCTCTCTTTATCTGCCTTATGCTTCATTTCTGGCTTCGATCCTTTTATTTCTCCATTCGTTTTAAAAATAAGGACATTGTGTAAGTAACCTTGACTAATATTTATTCTGAATCTGATCTAACCCTCTGCATCATAACATGTAAAAGGACCAAATGGTTAACCAGAAATAAACACCTCTTAATGTCCTGGAACTATACTGGCCTGGGTGGTGTTAAAGTAGTGCATAACACTCCACTAAAAGGGAAAAGGGATTTTTCCCCTGAACTTATCCAAGCAGATCTAACATATGCACGACTTCTTTCTCAAAGTGGCAGGGAAACAGCTGTCCTTGGAATTTTCTCTGTCAACATTAACTAGTCCGTAGGAAGCCATGTCCTGGGTCTGATCATCATTCGGACCGTCTTAAAAGATTGTCGGTCGAGTGTTAGGTAGGACTCAGTGGTAATATTATGCCAGGTGCCCCAAAAGATGCCATTTCGCACTCCTTTATATCTTGTCTCATAATACTTCCCATTCAGGTTTGCAGCCATGCATGAATTAAACCACCATCCTGAGCTGTAGTATTCTCCACAGTGTCCTGAGTACCGGTCATTGTCCCTGTCTGGAGTGGAGAAGTTCTTTTGGTTGTGGTTGAACCTTTCGCTATACTGCATAGCATCTCCAGCTGTGCCTGAATATCCTCCAATCGTCAGCCTGTAGTACTGGCTTTCATTGGCCACATGAAAGTGGTCATACAGGGCATATTCCCTCACACCATCTAGATCCTCAAGTTCAATGAGGAGTACCATGCCTCTACTTGTCGTCAGCCAATGGATCTTGTCATTACCTAGCCAGAACTCACCCATTAAGTGACCGAAACCTTTTTTATACTCATTCCAGGTCCGATTGAAGCTGATGCTTCCATCGAAGCGACGCTGAATTAAAGTCCATCCTCCGCCAGAGGATGTCATGTCACAGAAGACAGGGAAAGTCCTGTTGTTTGATCTGGTTGGTGTTACATTATAGATGCCACTTGTTGGGTTTCTCATCATGAAGTCGGAACAGTCTTGGAAGGGTTTATCTGTGAGCAGTGGAAACTCTGGTTAGTTTGTAAATTTTATTTACTGAAATTAAGGTATGTCCTTACAGCTGATGATAGATAAGTAAGGAATAAAAAATTCAGGGTGAGGTGGTATAGGAGAATACCGTAATCCACAATTGGGTGGTGGGACGAGGCCTGACAGAGAGTTGTTTTACCATTAGTAGTGGTAGTAATGTCACCATAAAGGTTTTTGCTTTTCAAAAACACTATTTTAATCCTTTTATACCACAGTGAGTCAACAAGTACATTTTTTTTGTTAATGTGTGAAGGACACATTGTGCTTTTTAATTGTTTATGGTTACATTTAATATTGTGGAATGTCCACGTGACTGTTACATCACTTATGTTATAGCAGCTATAAACACTGTTCCATCACTTGCTTCTCTTATTTTCTCTCTTGAAATTAAAAAGACAAAAAAAAACCCCAAAAACACAGCTTGTCATGGTACTGGGGAAAAAGAGCATAGAAGGATTCTATCCTAAAGATTTACAAGTGACAGGAAACTTACTGACTGAAAGCACTGAAACTGCACCATGGAAAAAGTCATCAGGATAAAAATGATTGTAAGATTTCAGATTTATCATTTAGGGTCTATGTTTGTAACAGGAGCTCTCTGGAACTGCCCGAAAGATGCCACTTGTAGTGCATCTGGATGCATCCATGCTCTTTCTTCAGAGAACAGTAAATTAAAAAAGCAAGGAAAGTGTATGTGCATAAAATACATGTTTTAATCCTTGTTAATCCTGGGCTGAACCTTTTAATGAGCCCCCATTCTTTCCATTCTAGACAAATAACAAACAAGTATTAGTATTGGTATTAGTCTTTAGATATCTTCTAGCTTCCCGTGTTGCCCAAAAGAAAAACATCTATTGTTCAGGTGGAATATAACACCCAGTTATTATCATCCATTGATTATTGTAGTGAAGAACAGACCAGTTGCAATCAATTTAAATTTTGGGCATGGGCTGAGACCAACAGTAAGCCTGGAGAGCAGCTGTTGATGGTTAGGTTTATATTATGTAATTTCCTGTTATCCACCCTGATTGTTTTCACCTTAATGCTTTTGTTTTTTATTATGTCCCTAACTGAACTCACCCAGACCACAGATGCAATTAATCAAATGTTAAGAAAAAAGAAAAAAAAAAAAAAAAGCTTTAACATTCTCAAGCACTGCGGGCTTTGGTGCAATCAGCAGGCATAAATCATTTGCCATTAAACAGTAAATATTTTTTAGTAAAGCCAGCTTTATGTGATCATCAGTTTTATGATGTAATCATGCAACCCTACCATAAAGCTAATCTACTACAATAGATTAGTTAACATGTAAGCATGTGCATGCTTCAGGATATTTTCATGCCTTTAATGCCTAACCCTTCAAAGACCAACAAAAGGCAACACATTCCTTACCTCTGTCATTGCTTGATGATTCATGGCTGTTGAGTATTGACCGAGGAGTTGGATCGGTATCACACTGACCATGACAGTTGCTGAACAGCTGCTCTTCTAAGCCATGTCTGTCGTCCATGTTGTTAACAGTGAGTGGTTTCTTTTTATCTCCATTGTTGGCGTGCCCAGCTGGGAATTTCTGACCGGTTGCCCCGGTCATTTTGTCTACACCAACTGAGTAAAAGTTCCCATTATTGTTATCTAATGAATGTCCTCCGTTACTGGGCTCTATTGAGTCAACGGATCTTAATGGAGTTTTGCTATATCTATGATATGTTACAGGAGCATTGTCTGAGGACGAGATTATCTGATCCACCTCTGTATTAGCCTCAACCCAGTCTATAACAATAGGGTTTGTGTCTCTTTCTCGGTTTTCACTGGAGCTTTCTGAAGATGTGGCTGACACCTTTGAGTCTGGACTCACCTTGACTCTGTCCATAACAATATCCATTGAGCCAATATCTCTGTGTTGGGTGCTGTCCAAAGGGTTGGGTTCCAAATCTGTCAGTGCACCGGACCTTTGACCACTGCGTGCACTCTGCAACTCTTTGTTTCCAGTGTCACTATGAGATCTTTTGGACTCAGTTTCCTGGCTGTGGTTTTCGACTCTGTGATGAGCATGTTTATTTGACTCTTTAACTCCAGAAGTGGTTTTGGCTTGTTCTGCACGATCTTCATTTGTAAAATGTGGTGGTGATGTAATAGGAGGAGTAAACTGGGGCATTTTGCTGTGTTTGTTCTTAAACCCGGTTTCTGTCGTGTATGGGGTGGCAGCAGTTGTTGGATAGTTTAATTCATTCCTCTCACTGCTTACCACAGCTACAGGCATCTTCCCAAAAAGATTCTGAATGCTTTCTACTCTAGGAGGTTTCTTATGCTTTTCCTGGTTAGAATCTCCACTGCTAGTTGTGAATGGAGGTTTTTTTGTTCTTCTATCAGTGTCTTTAATCTCTTCCATAACAGATGGTTGTGAGTTCCTTCCAATGTTATATAATGTGTCCAAAACCAGATCTTGTCCTGAGTTTCCACCAGGTTTTTCAAGTCTTGGCTTGGTCACAGTATTTTGAGAGGTACTTTCATTCTGGTGGTTAAGCATTGTGTGTAATACCTCAACTGTAGGGGCAGGTTTTGCTGTTTTTACGTGAGCTTGATCCACAATACCCTGCGTTGAGAAAGTGGGGATGAATGATTGAGTCGTGTCAAAGGCTGTGCTATTTAACTCATTATTAGGGCTGGATACAGGTTTAGAATCAACATGTGTTGTCCCGTTGCTCATCGTATAAACTTTTGCTCCAGTTGTGTTTTTTGGCCCTCCTGAGCCAAATGCTCTCCGGTAATTTATTGGGTTTTTTTGCAAAATATATGGTTTTCTACGTCTAGGCTCCTTACTTAGACTGAGTCCAGGGATGGTATTTCTTTCTGGTTGGTTTGGGATTTTTTGCTGGATCTGTAACCTCGTAGGAGTACGTCCAGTGGGCTGGTACCTGCCACTTCTCATCGCATCACTTCTCAAAGATGACGTTTTGTTGTTTCTTAGTGCGTTTCTTCTATCAGGGTCTATACTCATGGGGTTTGAAGTCTTAATTTGTCTCGTTCTTGATTGTGTCATGTTAAGCTTTGATTTTGGCAAAAGTGGTCTTCTGGGAAAGTCATCATTACTAGTCAGACTGGGATTTGTTCCATTTACGTCTAGTCTGGAATCAGAGATTGGTGATGCTGATGTCTCTCGTTGGCTTCCAGTATCAGTTGTGAGATCTCGGTTTGGATCCGTTCCTGCCTTCCTCTCAGAAACTGTACCGGGTTTCAGTGGGTTTTTGGAGATATAATCCATTGCTTGTGGATTTATTTGGTCAGCTGTGGGACGGGATCTGCCTGAGATAGGCGATCTTGATGTTTCTAGTTGACTGACTGTCTCAACCTTGGTAACTGGAGTTGATTTCACTGTAGATTCACCTCCTGAATCTGCCAGAGGGTTGAATGTTTCTTCAGAGTTGCTGTATCTCGAGTGTGGAGGATTTAATTGGTTTACATTAACTGTTGCGTCATCTCTGCTTGTGATTGATAACTGTGGCATTTCTGGTGGACTGACTTTCTCAACTTTGTTGAGTGGCTTTGAATCCATTTTAGCTTTCCTCTCCCTATCTGTCCTGAATTTGAATGGGTTTTTAAAGCTACCATCCACTGTTCCTGGATATGGTTGATTTACTTCAACTGCATCAACTATGTCTGAGACGGGTGATTTTGGCATTTGTAGTCGACCCACTGTCTCAGATACGTTAAATGGATGTGAATCCGTTCCACTGTTACTCTTTATGTCTGTGCCATGTCTGAAAGCGTTTTGAGAGTTCAGTGATTTTGGATTTATTAAATCTACCTCAGCTGTGGGATCAGCTCTGTCTGAGGTGAATGGTCTTGAATTCTTTAGTCCACTGACTGTACTGACGTTATTAATTGGGTTTGAATCTATCGCAGTATCACTCTCTGAATCTGCGCCAGTTCCATGTTGGTTTTTACTGTCTAGTATTTGTGGATCTGTTCGACTTGCATCACCTTTGCCATCACTTATGCCAGAAATGGGTGTCCTTGATGTCTCTTGTCCACTTTCTGTCTCAATTTTGTTGATTGGATTTGACTCCAATCCAATGTTATTCTCTGCACTTTTGCTAGATTTGGTTTGAGTGTTACTCTTCGGTATTTTTGGATTTATTACTTCAATATCAGCTGTGGCATTAATACTGCCTGAGATGGGTGATCTTGAATTCTTTACTATGCTAACAGGATCAACATAATTAACTGGGTTTGAACTCATTCCAGCATTACTTTCTGAATCTGTGCCAGCATTTAATTGTTTTTTATTGCCTAGTATTTGTGAATTTGTTGGACTTACATCAACTATGTCATAAGTCAGGCCAGAGATGGGTGATGGTGACGTCGCTTGTCCACTTGCTGACTCTGCTGTGTTAAATTGCTTTGATTCACTTCCAGCATTCATCTTTGCATCTGTGCCAGGTTTAAATGCATTTTTTGATTGGATTTCCAGTGTTTGTGGATTTATTCTACTTATGTTAACTGAAGTATTAGCTTTACCTGTGACAGGTGACGTTAATTCCTTTTGTCTTCTGATTGTGTCAGCCGTGTTAACTGGTCTTGAATTTCCTTCAACATCCCTCTCTGAATATGCTCCAGGTTTTAATGGTTTTGGCTTGGTAGAGCTAGCACTGTGATTAGTTTTTTTCAAGCTTGGCTGTTGTATTACACTGACGCTACCTCCTTTAGCAACATTGCCATTGTTAGTGTTATAAAAAATATTGGATCTTGTTTCTTTTAGTCCAGGGACACCAACTTCTTTGTCCTCTTTGTCCTGTTGTTTTCTGGTAAGTTGTTTCATGTCGGGATCGAGTTCTCTGTCGTCTTGAGTATCAGTGCCAGTTACCAGTCGTCTTTCCCCCAGTACCTTATCACCTTTTGGTGTTTGCAGTTGCTTTGTTTCTACATCATCATCACCATCATCATCATCATCATCATCATCATCCTCTGTAAGCACAGGGTATTTAAGGATAGTCATCACCTTGCCTTTTGCAGTCAGGGTTCCACTTGGGTGCGTCTCATGTCCAGGTTGGTTTCTGTTGGCCTTATGTTTTTCATGCTGCGTAGGCTGTTCACTGTCTAGATCTCCAGAAAAAGATGATTCAGTCAGTTTAGCCACTGGAGACTGTAGGAAGTCCTTTTTTGTGGTTGTAAGTGAGGACACCTCTCCGACCTTACTCATACTCCCGCTTATCATTTTTTCTTGTGAAGGTTTAGATCCTTTTGGCCCTCCATTGGTCACAGCCTTTGGTTTACTGGAGTGTGGGTTTACATTCCTCTCCTGATTGGTATTCCTTTGTTTTCCGAAGCCTGTGGGAATTACATCCTTTGCATCACTGTTGATGGTCATAGTGTCTTCTGCTACAGATCTTGAAGTGGTCACTTTAATTGTACTCTCTCCCTTGGCTATGTCCTGCTGTCTCTCTCTGGTGTTGAGAGTGCCCCTAGAAGCTTGAATCCTTTTTCCATCCTTCCCTTCTTCATCTGTCTGTATGTTCCTGTCCATCCCGTGCCTCTCCTTACACACGCAACAGTCTTCTTTGAGCTGGTTCACCAGCTGTGTCAGGCTTCGCAATTCTCTGGCCATCTTCTCCAGCTCCCTGAAGGGCTTAGGAAGTTGAATAGTAAGAGGAGGAAGAGTGATGCGATAAGGGCATGTACTTTCCTCATCCTTGCATTGACCCAGAGGCTTTAACCTCACCCATGTGGCACTGTTCTCAGATGAATCCAGGCAGCTCTGAGATGCCACTAATGTTAGCAGACTGCCCCACACAGGAAGCATAGACAGCCACATTTTGTCCTGTTCGTTAGGTGGGTCTGTTGGATCTGCTCAAAAGTGTGTGAGGGAGAGAGGAATAAAGGAGCACCTCCCTTTCTGAAAGCTGTTTGCACTCGGAGAGAGACAGTGACGTGGATGAACCGAGGGTCTCAGGGCAGGAATTTCCCTTTCAGTGGTGACAAGGTAATTATCAGTCTTTTTGTAGTTATGTTAGTGTCTATGTAGAATACTTTACAGCTGAGAGCAGATGTTTTTACAAGTTATTTTGGATTATTATAAATCAGAATTTCAAAATAAAAAAATGAATGGTGTATCCGTACATTCAACAATCCAAAACACACAACCGTGAAACTGACCAAACGATGAGGTTTGAACAGCCGTGTCAGGAAAATGGTAAAAACGCCAACTGAGAGCGTCCAAAAAGTGTTCAGAGGATACAACATTAGACAGATATAAGACATATAAGTAACAGGAGAATATTTACACATTCAGAAAGAAAAAGAAAAAATGTTTAACTGATATAGTTTTGGGGTTTTTTTTTCTTTCACTGTTTATATCTTAATTTTAAGTACATGACCGGTTTTGTTACTTGGGATAATATCCATGGTAGAGTAGGAAGTGATCAAGAAAGTGACTCAAGCAAGTGTAAATAAGTCATTTGCGTGAGTAGTTCCTTAAAAAATGACTTATTAATATATTCGCAACCCGATACAACTAAAATCAGTTTTTTATTTTCTGTTCTATTCTTAGGTAAGCTATGCTAACGTGACCACCCCCTCGAAAATCGACAGTATATAGAAAGGTAATGTTAGCTGGCTAGCCACTCTAATCAAAATACCTATTTTATTAGTAGCATTTTAAGAGTAACTGAAGATACCTAATAAATTGGCCCAGCCTTTTACTCATGCTCATCTGTCTCCACTGTCTCAGACATTGCTACTGCTGACTGAACATTTGGCACCTAAAACCTAAACCTTTGGTGGAAAACTACTTTATTTTGATTGGGTCTCACAATTGAGTTATTTACATTTTTCTATATACTGTGTAACAGTGAGCAAAAATAAATGAATTTTATGTTTTTTTTTGTCTTATGATTTAATTATACTGTAAAAGTACTGTTACACCACACTATGTACTGAAATACTGTAAGGAGAGTCCATGTAGTTTGGTATATTCCACCACTGGACATCAGGATATAGGGATTATTATGAATGCATGTAAAGTCTTTTTGCTATAAATGAAACGTTATATCTCCAACTTTTGCACTTAATTGAATATTGTGTATTATGTTATAAAGTAGCGTGAGATCAGCCTTCTGTCCCTAATACAGCCTCAGTGACTCATACTCCATGTATTTACTTTTACATTTAAAGTGTTTAGCAACCTGCTTTGTAGTTTCTGTCATGCTAGTTCAGTAGATCCGGGTATAAACCCTGTTAGAGAGAATTTAGAACAGCATGAGCAGAAACAACATGTGGATATTTTTTAAATTAAATTGGTGCTCATATAAGTGATCGCTGAAGCGATACGTCATCATTCCTGACAGTGACCCAGCTATTCAGATCGCCAGAGGAAGGTCTGGTTTAGCATCTGGGTACCAGCAAAGAAAATAAATAAAGCTTCAGGTCCAGTTCTGGATTTGAAGTCTCTCACATAATGCTTAATGACTAGATATGAATTGCACAGCTGTTTAGTGTGTACTACAGAGCCTTTCCCAATATTGTCCGACATTGTTATATTACTCCTTTTGATTTCAGGAGACGCTATTTAAGTAGCTGGACATTTTTTTGCCGTTGCTTGCAGATGGAGAGATTAATGCTTGAAAACTAACTAAATAAATAAAACTCCAAACTCTCAATTGGCTTTGTGGCATATCTTCTCTTATCTGTGTCAAAATGCTGTCCATGATTATAGATAAAAAAGCCTCTCAAAATGAAATGTGCCTTGCCTTGAAGTGGCTGTTTTGTAGACTTGCAATCTGTTGCATCGCTCTGTGATCTGGACCGCACATTGTGCTTTCTGCACATATCATAACCACAAGTATGCAAGCATGCAGATGTGTGAGATTGATCCAGGGAAAGTAGATCCACTGCATCCTGTGTCTAATTCCATACACACATACACATGGTAATCATGGTATTCAGTGCATACTCTTATATAAGTTTGTCCTGTCTACCATCACATCCTGCTGTAGGGACAAATCTGGTCCTGCTAATCCTTAATACCGATGTACCAGCAAAACCATGCAAGCTGTGATGTCCTAAAGCTGTAGTGTTTCATGGGTTTGCGAGTAGTGATGTAGCTTTGATCTAAGTGAGGGGATTTGTCCTGCACATGTTAAGGAAGGCAGAAAAACTCTTCCAAGAGCCTATTTTTGGCACCTTTGTGAACCACATATAACATGGAATGGGGAAATGTACATTTTCTTTATGATTCTAAATGTAGCCATGAAGTTTATCAATAGAACACATCACAAAGACATTACCATGTATGGTTAGGGCTATTTTAGTGAAGTGCCCATGAAATGTCATGGCTTGAATTCCACCTGCGATGGTTCAACCAGTCAGTGTCTCTGCCTGTGTAAACACTGTGATTTTTCCATAAACCAGCTCATACAAACATCTGACCGTCGTTCGGTCTGTGCTCCCACACTAGAGAACACTATTCCACCATTTTCTGCCCCCACAATATGACAGTGATGTGTGATTTGGACCTAACAAAGTTTCTCATGGCCAGTTGTTCTTTGCAGCTTGGTTTCCCATAAGAGAGGACTTTCTTTGCAGAAAGCATTGTGTATCAACAGCAAACTGTGAAATACAAAATAAACATCTGGAATTGTTTCTTCTTCCTGTGTGAACTACAGATAACATCACGTCCAAGTGTTTGTGCTGCGAATGTCTTGACTTCATTAAGCCTAGGGCTTTCTAATATATTTTGCTGGTGCTCCTAATTTACCCAGCATGCTTCATGACTCATTTTCGAAAACAGCTTTAAAATGGTGTGTGGGTTTATCAGTTAAGTTCCTTCCCTCTCACAGATTTCTTTTGGAAAAACATTATTAGTGCTAGTGTCTGGAAAGAGAGATTTACTGGTATTTATTTTTAAAGTAAATCATTTAGAATTGGGTTTACGTATTAGAAACTTTAAATGTAGGACAGAAATAGTGTCTAAACTACCAGCAGTGCATTCCCGTGGAGTGGGGCACCTGCGTTAGTGCTATGCCTTCACTGTGTACATTAAGTGAATGAACACTCCTAACACTCACTCTGGAGTTGCCTGTGTGAAAAATGGATCAGTGATAACAACTGATGAATAAAGGGCAGATTTACAAACTGACAATCTAACAACAACAAAAAAAACATGTTCTGATAAAAAAAAAAAACTGTTACACTTTTACTGTTATAATAATCAAAATAAAGACAGTGTCAATAATTAGGCCCAGAAATAAGGAGGTATTTATGCTTAGTTATATCTGTGATTGAGCCAAAGACTGTTTTACAGAAAATTACAAATATGCAAACAATTTTACAAAATTAAATGTTAATTTAGTTGAATGGGGTTTTTTTTTTTGTATTTCCACTTTTTGTTCCTAGAACCAAGAATGGATGATATTGTTGGTTTTCTTTTCAATCCAACATCAAGAAATCCCAAACCACCAACCTTTACTGAATAATGTTACCAGATAATAAAATAATCTTTTTGTTCCATGTACATGACTGACTTATTATTTTAGTGATACCTTAAAGGTCCGGTATGTAGGATTTTTATATATATATATCATTAAGTATTCCTAGGTATGTGCTAATTCATGCCTCTGTCCACCAGATATGATTTTCTCAAGCACTTATTGTTGATAAGTTACAAAAACTTCTAGCACTTCCAGATTTCTTCATTATGAACATCAAGTCTCTGTTTACTTTAGAAAGCTTAGCTAAAACAATGGAAAGAAATCATGTCGATTCCAAATACTGATCATGATAACCCTTCAGTGTTAGATTATAAATAACTGGGTTGTCAGCGACAGCCAGGGTCAGTTTCTCCCGTGCCATTGTTGAGCGCTGATATCATAAGTGCCATCCCTTCTGGATTTTGATTGGTCGGTGAGACAGAAGTGACATTGACGAGCTCGGAGTTGTGTTCCAATAGTTGAACGATTTTTAACAAAAAGCACCATGACGACAGCAGGGGAAAAAAGCTGACCTCTGAGTCCTGTCAGAGCTAAATTGTAGAGGATTTGTATAGGAAACACATTCTGCCAGTGCAAAAAATGCATTTGGTGGACACAGGCACTTATTGTATAATTACCTGTAACTGTTAATCATTACGTTTTCGGAAGCTTAGAATGAGTCTTATGTATCTACATAGGGAGCGGGTCCACTTCTACAGAGCTGCCACGTTGCACAAATTCAGGAGCCAAGAATGGCCAAACATCTAGAGAGCACCGTCTGCGTTTCATGTTTTTACAACAAGAAGGACGACAAAGAAGAAGAAAGGAAGACAAGCAAGAAGAAAGAAGAGAAATCAGTGTGCTGCTGCTATCCAACAAGTTTGAGAACCCAAGTTTTGAAAAAAAGGAGGATCACACTTATTTACCATGGAAAAGCAAGAAAGCAAAGGAGTATGAATGTAAGTATTTGTAAGTACACTACAGGCACCTGGTGGCCACGGTACGCTCGAATACACGCTTGGAAAGAGAGGGGCTTTCAGGTGGTTGAATCCTACATAATGGACCTTTAAAACACTCAAATGCTGTTAGATCTGATTAAACTTTAAAAATGCCTTCTCAACATAAACCTTCACTATGTTAAAGCAGTGATTCCTAACCACTGTGCCGTGGCACGTCATTAGTGTGCCGTGGAAAATTATCCTAAATTTCTCCTAACTTGTCTGAAAAGTATTAATTTACTGCAAATAATTTGTCTTCGTTCATCTATGAGAAAGTTACAGGTAGAACAATTAACTAGCCTTCACTAGGTGGAAGAAAAAGGCTAATTAATCTGTGCATCTCCTGATTACACATACTGTACGTTTTGCAACATTTTTGTTTGGCGGTGCTCCGTCGGATTTTTCGACCGTAAAATATGTGCCGTGGCTCAAAAAGGCTGGGAAACACTGTGTTAAAGGATAGATGGATAACCTGAAAGTAGACTGATCACCTGATTATTGTTGTTGTTGCACTGAACAAGTGAGAATGAGAGAAAACAGATTCATTAGACTAGAGATGGGCATTTGGCCATCTAGTAAGTTTATGTAGAGAATTTGATATGAATAACCTCTGGCAATTTATCATGAGTTGAAACAGTAACAAGTCATGGACTGTGTGTGTGTGCGTGCGCACACACTTCTTTATCCAAGGAAACACAGCTGCTGTATCTCATAGCTTCCCAAACCTACTTTTTTTTTATTATTATTATTATATTACACCTACAGACTGGAATTAATCAGTTGCTCCATTTAACTGGTTTAGATATGCGATCTTAATGTTGGTCCATTTCTGAGAACGGTGACTAATAGGGAAGCTTACTGTGGATAGCAGCTGCCAAGCAGCTGTTTGTACTTAGTGCAAATGGACAGTACCTTAAATAAATTGTCAGTGTAATTAACTGTTTTGGAAGCGCATTAATTGAAAGAGGAAAAAAAAAAACCCACAGAGAGTGAAAACACTGATAATACATATTTATATACATACACGTTTATACAAAGTCAGAATGCTCATACCCGTGTCTTTTCATCTTTTTATCATCTCTTTTGTCGTTTGTTTTCTTTTAAGGAGTAGTATTTTTTTTTCTCAATACACAAAGACAATAGGCCACAAATGCAACATAAAAAATTTACTGCAAGAGAGAGAGAGACTGAATGACATTGGTGTTTAGGAGAGAACATAAAACCAGCAATGTACTCTCCCAAACCAGACCTCTAGATGTGGAAGGATGGTTTCTGGAGCCTACGTTACTGGAATAGTTGCTACGGTGGACCTCTGTGCTTCTTCTGTCTATACGGAGAAATAGTAACACTTAAACTGAAAGCCCACAGCCACCTCACGAGAGTCTTATGACTGTCATGAACACTACAAAAACACATTGTACATTATATGTCTATTGATTTTAGCAGCTGTTACGTCGGATTGAAGTGACATGTACAGTACCTGATTTTGCACCACTGACAGAACGTCGCACGTGGTGAGATGATGGTTCCCGTTCAACACTTGTGTAATGCATGTGTCCTAAATGACTTTTCTTCGGTTTTCAAAAGAAGCACACGACCAGTAAAGAAAGTGCAAGAAGGTAGCTACCTAAACGGCAACGAGTTAACGCGAGTCTCACAAGTCTAGCGGCAGATGCAGCTGTCAAATTAGCTTAACACTTTACATACGTTTGGCATTCAGGTTACTTTTTTAAATGTTTACATAGCACCACCCATCACATTGCAGGGCATTGTAAGTCTGTAATCAACCATGACGATGTAACACAGTAATCAGTAGTAGTAGAAAATGAAAAAAATAAATAAATAAAAAGATGCGATCACAACACAGCTAACACTGCTGAATTTGACAACTGCACCCACACCGAAGCCCCAGTGAGGATGTTTTGGAATTTCTATTTATTTTTTTTACTTATTTATTTATTTTTACTTCTTTTTATGGGGATTTGATGTCAGGTGCTCGTTCCAAACAGAAAACTTACTCATAATTTATCCAGTATATACAGGAAGATTGACTAATTATACACAGTTTGGAGACCAACAGACCAAAAACTCCTGATTGGGGCTTTAAAGACAAGGAGATGACTATTTTAGGCTTGTTGTGCTCTGTTGATCAGAGGATAAAGGCTGAGAGGAGAGAAGAGGAGAGAAGAGGGCAGAGAGGGTTCCTGGACAGAGGAGGGCTAGATCACAGCTGGCGGTTCCTGGAATTAAAGGTCCGCTGTTCTTAAAGGAGACCAGGTCACAGCCCCAGCTTCGGTCTGACTCTCACTAACCCAGGCTCCAACTGAACAAGACAGAGAAATAAACACCAGAGTCCATGTTAACACACAGATTTCACTAAACATAAAACATTTGATGAAAAGTGTTTTCTTTAACCCTGCTCTGGTACCATGAAAAATATTACATTCTTGGTACCATGGGGTCAGTTTGACCCCATAGTGAAAAACATGCTATATGACCAGAATAACACCACTTTAACACAATATTTTGTTTTTCTTGAAATAATATAACATAACAATGTGTTATAAAATCCAAATAATATTGTGCAATGCTTCATGTGTGAGTTTCCGATTATTTCACCCCGCTGGAGGCAAAAATGTTACTGTTGGCATTGGTTATTGTTGGCACAAC
>JAQMCW010000002.1:18788372-18798754 GCA_030068335.1 Chrysichthys cranchii
ATAAATCAAATGCTTTCAAGGCTGTGTCTGCTTGACACCCATTCCCTTTCGGCCCTGGTTTCTGTCTGACAATATTTCGCATCGGGGTTCTTCTGAGAGTTTTTGGCTTCTGTGACCACACAAACCCGTCTTACCACTTATTTTTTATTGAGGTTTATTTTCGCTTGGGGTCAAATTGACCCCATAGCACCCGTCACATTGAAGATACTATGGCGAAGCGAAAATAGACTTAAATAAAAAATAAGCGGAAATACTTTGAAACTATCGAACATGTGTCACATACTTAGGAAGGCCTTACGAGAAAATACACGGCAGGCAAGGTCAGTAATCGTGATAGTTTCCAAAAAAAAAAAAAAATGGTCCAAAGACGGCTGGGGGTCACATAGACCCCATGGTATCAGAGCAGGGTTAACCAGCATTGGTTTATTCTAATAAATAAATAAATAACTTCAATATGGTTCCTGAAACAGGCCGTATAGTCATATTTAAGCAATGCTGGATTTTTTTTTTTTATTGTGTCCTGTTTGCTCATTTTTCTTAAACATAAAGCTGACCAGAGACAGCAGATGAAATCTGGATAAATCTGACACATTTATATTGCAAATCCTGCTGTGATAATATGTATTGTCCCTGTTAAATTAATCAGTCAATCAATAAATCAAATATTTCTGTATCCATTTTAAAAGTATTTCACAAAAATAATTATTAGCAATACAATACAATATGAAATGATCAATGTAATAATAAATTAGCAATACACTGGCACAAACTTGCAGCCCATAGTGTAACAAAGTTAAAATATACAAAACTCATGAGGCAGGATGACATTAGGAAGCAGGGCTGCCAAGTTTCAGCCAAAACTCCGTTCCAACTACATCTCAAAAATCAGAAAGAAGACCTGAATCTAGCCTGAAATCTTCGGGCATGGGAAAAGGAATTTTTTTCCTCTTATTTTTTTCTTTCTTTCAGTCTTTGTATGGGAAACAAAGTTACTATGCACTTGCATTACTCATGTACAGACGTTATTATTTTTTTAACTAGTCCTAACTGGCAACATTGGTTTTTAACTGTTCTGTCCACTTCTCGTCTTCCACTCAAAACATTCACAGAAAGCAGGCATGGGGCAGTGTGACGCTCTCCCCTATTAGCACTTGTTGCAACTTGTATTTACAAAATGAACTAAATCTATGGGGTAAAATCAGCCTTAAGCATACTGCCCTGTGATTGTGCAACATCCAGAAAGGTTAGCAATCAATGGAACTTCAGCTGTCAAATACCAACATTTTTTTTTAAAAAATTGTTCGTTAAATTTAATTTGAATTTAAAGGTCCACTATGTAAGATTTTGAGGGTATCTATTATCAGAAATGGCGCATATATTCCATAATATATTTGTGGAATTCATAAGTATGTTTTCATTAGTGTATAATTACCTGTAACTACAAATCGTCGCGTTTTCATAAGCATAGAACAAGCCCTTTATGTCATATCCATAAAGAACTGGAGCAGAGCCGCCATATTGCGGCACTACAGTAGCACAGAGCGGACAAACCGCTAGAGATCACATTATGCGTTTCACGTTTTTCCAAGTGGCAGCATGGATCCGGGAAGGAAGCACCAGAGGGATGATGAAGATGAAAGAAAGACAAGGAAGAAGAAATAAGAGAAACCAGTGTTTGCTGGTGCTGGCTAACACGTCTGAGAACCCCAGTTTTGAGAAGGGAAGAACTGTACTTATTATTTAGCATGAAAAAAGCAAGGGGGTGTGAATGTAAGTACTTGGATGTACACTACAAGCCCTTGACGGCCACCGTACGTTCTAATACACACCTGGAAAGGGAGGGGAATTCAGGTGGTTGAATCCCACACAGTGGACCTTTAAACTGTAAGGATTTGCGAACGAGGACTTTATAATGATTAAACAGTTGGAATAAACGGTGCGGCTCTACCACACCTGCCTGTGTGAACAAGCTTCCCCTGATGCATTTCACAACACTTTCTGAAACAGATGAAATGATGCATCATTTCATTTATGAACATCTTTTGCAGGATGATTACCAGTAATTGCTGGTGTGCAGGCCCTGTCTGAGGGTGGGGAGATTTTAGTCAGGGTTGATTTGTACACAAACAGTGGTGGGATATGGGGGTGGCTCCTCTCTGGCTGTATGGTGTAGTCAGGGGGCTAATGTGGAGCTCCTGTGCACTGCAGCTCTCCGCCCAGCTTTAATCTACACACACAAGAAACTATTAATCACACACACAAGACAATCACGGAGAGCAGATGGCCTCTGTCACAGCTAAACATTCAAATCTGTTCTGGTTCTCATGCACTGCGAGCATTCTGTACTGCCGTCTGAGAACAAACGGTGTCAGATCCAGAGAGCGATCGCTAAAGGTAACTCAAGATACTCATTAAAGACAGGACATGTTGACATGCATTTCAACACAGAAACACATGCTTCTGGAGTATGCAAACATGACCCCGAACCTCTGAGACCAAGCTGAGGTAATAAGAAACTAATTTCTGCCTACAAGACGTGCAGATTGCTTACATACTTCAAGTAGACTTTAACTGTTAGTGTTACTTTAAAGCAGACCATTTTTATAACGTTTGGACACCTGATATTAATACTATAGCGCTAGGTACTATCATCCTATCAACATATTTCTCTTCTGAATAGCCACGTGAGATTCACAGTTTTATCTTTATTCCATGTTTTGCCATTTTTGGATAATAACAATGTTTAGTTTGTCTATAAATAATGGATATAAAAGTTGTTTCAAAACTATAATACACGGGAGAATCAAAAGGGAAAGACAAAAATACATTTAACGGCTTTAACAGAAGAAACTGTGGGAAACTGAACATATCGCTTTTCCACATAGTCCCCATGCATGACGTCGCATTTGTGGTATCGTTCATCTAGCGTCTGTATTCCTGCAGAGAAGAAGTTTTTCAACTGCTCCTGAAGCCAGTGAGCCCCGCTTCCTTTACTTCATCTTCAGAGGTGAATCTGCGACCGCACAGCGCCTCCGTCAGCGGACCGAAGATGTGATAATGGCTCGGCACCAGATAAGGAGGACGTGGAAGACGTTGGAACCTAAGCCGTCGCGCTGTCTCTACTGTCACCGCTGCTGTATGAGGACGTGCATTGTCATGGTGCAGTGGACACCATTCCTCTTCTTTTGCTGTGAATTGCAGGTTTAAAGTCATTGTGCAGCAATGCACAGGAATTTCTACTGTTCACTGTTTACCCATGCGCTTGGAAATGCTCCAGATTAGGAACCTTCATGTCCCAAAAGATTGTTAACATGATTTTTGGGGGGGGGGCTGACTTTTGAATTTCTTCTTCACTGGAGAAGACAGACGTCTCCACTCCATACGTTGTCTTTTTGCTGTCCGGGTTATCGCCCAATTTAAAAATTGCGTTTACTTTTTGATTCTCCCTCGTGCATTTAAAAGACTCTTTTTAATTAATTTCATTCTGTATATTTCAATGACAGCTTATTTATTAGTTAACCTTAATAAACTTCATACCACAGTGCTGTTGGAATCATGTTTCTGATTAATCGGAAGGTTCATATTTCTATATCAGCAGTCCTCAGCTGTAATGTAAATCACAGGTTTATATTAAGCCATTAGCTTCCGTGGTCCCCGTTTGGGGATCATATATTGAACGGCATAAAAAATAGATGGCATGTGCCATGGTCCCCATTTGGGACTTTGACTAAAAATTGAAATTCCAGAAAAATGAACAGTCATATTTCTTGAAAGTAGATGTTTTTGTTACTATTTGGATGTAAATTAATAGAAATACATGAAAATTTTCAGGGAAAAAACTTTTGGCAGTTAATGGGTTAACGTGCTCTCCTGATATGTTAGCAATTCTGTACTAGCAGCTCATTCACAGGGACTACATGACATACGCCTAATGACAGAAAACCAATTACAAACATAACTTTTAACGAAGAAAATCATACAGTATAATTGTCGCCATGGTGACATGTTCTGTACGGAGACCCTGATTCAACATTTAACGAAGAAGTCTCGATCGTTTATAGCTGTTATAACAAAAGTGATGCTAGCTTGTGTTCTGGATGTTCGCTAATATTAAATGTAAAAAAAAAAACATGGTGTGATTTTTTTTTTATTCAGTAATAAATTAACATTCCTAATCGCTGCTAAATTGCTGTGGTATAAGTGGAATAAAACAATTCAAGCTGTGCTGTTATACCAAAACACCACGTTTTATTTCCACATGGTTAATTAATGATAACTAATAATAAATCAGCTGTCTAATGTTAGTTAAGGAAACCTTAATGCAAAGCGACCACCCTAATGTACGGTATCTTTAGATATTTGACATTTAACGCAACCTAAAGGCAAAGACAGTATTGCAGTATGTCCATGAGTGTTAAATGTCATTCCATCATATTACTAATTATGAGAACGCTTTCTCGGCATGGTATACAGAAATCACGACAGACGCCTGCATTATATAAGCTGCATCTTTGCCACCGTGACTGGGTTGCCGCCGTGTTTTTAGCGCTGTCATTTTAAAAGGTTACATCAGCACTAATATAAACCGTGCCCTTAATTAACGGGGTGAGACAAATTTGTTTGGATGTGGAGTGCAGGAAATGGAGAAAGACAGCAAGCGCGGGTTTCATGCGGATCCAAAACAGGACAAAAATGACAGACGAGTGGAAACAACATAAAGGGCAACGTAATATACAGGCCACATTTTAGCAGCACGAAGAGGGAGTTGTCAATCTTCAGCAAAATATTTACTTAAAAAAAACAAACAAAAAAACAACACAATAGCCTTCGAGACTGGAACAGATGATGGATTGAAATGTTATGGAGGTTAATATGTGTGTGTTGCTGGATGTTCTTGCATGGCTATGAAAGGAACAGCGTGGTGTGGGGGAAGAAAAGGGCTGCTGAGGTTGGCTTTTTTAGACAAACATCAAACAAGTGCTCACCCTTCTAAAACAAAAATGGCTGCCAGAGCGACTACGCCCAAATGCCCTCCTCATCATCCTATAGGTTAAGATGGCAGGGGTTCAGCCAAGTGCAGCATGGGAGAGAAGATCCGGTTAGTGTGTGAACAGTTCCAGGTAGAAGTGACTGCCAAATAAAGACCTAGGTTCAGTTTGGTATGTTTGGCACATTTAGAGACTTCGCATTACTTGTGCATTATAAAACCGATCCTGGGTCTGTACTTAGTGACAGCTTCTACCGATGTGAATCAGAGAAACACCTGTAGGCTTGAGAAGTCATGATTTATCGAGAGATGGGTCTGCATTAGAGTTGGGATCAGTTCCACTTCATTTAACAATGGTAAAAGGACTGAAAGGGAAACTGACACCCATCGGAGCGGGATGTCCGTTTCCAATTCAAATACCACAAATAACATAAAAGACAACGGAATGGAAATGACCTCAGCTCTGATCAGGGGTCTGCTACCTTAAAATGGTTTGCTATGAATGGGAAATCTTTATGAACATTTTATATTCGTCCATATTCAAATGCTGAGATATTAAATAATAAAGGAAAAACAAAGATGATGGCAAGGGCAGAGTATGATCAACCTGAGGAACAGTGTCTGGGCAGTGGATTATGACCTGATCGGGGGATTTCGGAGTTTTGTGGTTGGTCTGGTCGGGTGGCGTTTTCAGATGGCCGTCGTCGTAGTTGTCCGCCATGAGCTTCATGCGATTCTGTGTCTAGGAGAAAAGAGGAGGCGCAAGTGTGAGGGAAGAACAAGGAGGAGGAAAGGAGGGGAACAGACAGAGAGGAGGACAGAAGAAGGGGGGCTAGGTTAGGTTATTGCATTGGGGTGTAAACCTCAGGACTCCATACGACTATAATATGATTTAGATTCACTGAATCGCGATATGGCGATCGATATGTAACCAAGTTTGTTCCGAACCTGAGAAAGGTCTACAATTAATTCAATAACGATGAGGACACTGAGAAGAACTATTTTAAAAGTATCACTGTTATTCACACATCAGCTGATCAGAACAATATGAATAATTTTCTTACACGCCAGTTGTTATAATGATCAATTAGAATAATAATACAATAATAATGCATTTATAATAAACGATTATAATCAACGCATCAATCCAAGTCTTCCAATCATTACACTGCTATTATTGCATGGCTCAGATGACCGCATTATATTGGCTGACTCACCCTTCCCAGAATTCAGCACACGGCCGCTACCTGCGAACTCTGTGTGCACCAAAACCTCATTGTTGGTGATTCCTTGGAAGTCCAAAGTTCAACTTTTTTTTTTTTAATTCCTGTGTCATACATGGATACTTTGAACAAAATATACATTATCTTTTCTTTCCTTCGTGACTGCACGCAAGATGGCCGGGTCCACTTAAGGTCCATTATGTACAAGAAGACCATTTAAAAATGGAATGGATCAATTGAAAAATTTTTATATCCAGGGGGTCCTCAGGTTACGCCACAGTTGCGTTCCTACAACAGTGATGTAACCCGATTTTTGGCGCAAGTCAGAACACACCCTAGCCTAAGTCACTTCCCTATCCTAACACAATCATCATCTAGAACATAAAACACTACTAAGCCACAGAAAAAGGAAAAGGACATACATATACTGTACTGTACACTGCACTGTAGGAACAGAAAAAACCGACATCCGATATCCGTGGCTGTTTCTCCCTTTTCTGATCTCTTGCCAATGTCTAATTTCACTTCTATCGTAATGGCTTTCCTCTTCGTCAAACCACCCCCATCTGAAGACTCTGATGTTCGTTTAGGACCCATGATAAGGCCCAAAATCTCGCCAAACGAAGCAACACAACCAGAACGCTTTTTTTACAGTCAACTTCGCCAACTTCCTCACTCGTACACCGCGTCACTGCGTATTCTTCCACCGAGCGCAAACTAGCTCGCCCACGTAGTCCGTAAGTACGACGCTAATGGCATAATCCGAAACACTCATGTCTCAATTTTTTTTATGTTTTTATGTGCGCAAGCGTCGTAAACTCAAAACGTCGTATGTCGAGACTGTCGTAACCCGAGGACCCCCTGTATACATATTTTCACTAAATATTTTCAATTCATGTTACAGTTTAAGATCTAAGGCCGCCGATGACGTGCATTGTCTTTAGAATACCGATGGCATCGGAAATGACAAAGAGGATTCTGGGAAATGTGGGTCAGCGCCTTTAAGGAAACAATGCTCACACAGCAAGAAGTTTATTATAAACACCTGAAGCCCAGCTGTATTATCTCTTACATCATTAAGCATTAAGCACAATGGTTTCTGGTGGCAACCAAACAAACGGCTTGACCTTAAAATCTACGCCTCGTCTCCTGCAAGCACACACACGCACGCCGTCTCAGCCAGAGCCCTGTGACACACTCCGTACCTGCTGTTTGAGCTGCTGCACCAGACGGTCCTTCTCCCTTCGTAGCTGCGCCACTTCCTCATGCGTCTTTTTCTTTTTGGACGAGGACAGTTCCAGCAGGGCAATATTAGCATCCTTTTCACTGATAGCAGCCAACAGAGCCTCCTGTCTACAGGACACATTTACTGTCACTTTAAGAGGGTACAAGTGTTCAAATGACACTTCAGTTCAATCGCTCTACAGTACAATTTCCCCCTTTCCACGTCCCTCATTAGGAGCAGCAGTACCTAAACTGCAGCAAATCTGTCAGAGGCTTACATTGCAAGTGACCTATTTTCCCAAGTTCATGCATATATATAAAATTAATAGCATGTTTCTGCTCCATTTTTGAAAGTTAAGATGTCAGATAGTTTCCCATGAGCACAGAGGCATGACTCATTTTCTGCCTCCGTTATCTCTGCACAAACATTCTAAGAAAGTGACTCCCACAAGTCACTAATATGAAACTCATGCCTTTTTAAAGTTAAATTCATCACCCTACTTTGACACATAGATGGCAATGCATGACTCAACACCCCAGCTAAGTCGTGCAAAAAGCCTCTTAGTTTCCATATCATATCTGCCTTCCCACTCTTTTTTAAAAACTCATTTTCCAGGACGGTTTGTTTTTTTCTTTGCAAGACTTACAGCTGTTGCTCAATAAGTGTGACCTTAGAATGACTCATGTTTAGTAACCATCAACGGTGCAATTCCTAACAACCTGTTTTGTAAGTGAAATACACACACACTGAAATACAAAAACACATCATTTCTCAACCGATTATTATTACTTGAAATAATTATAAATATAGAAGTGACATATACAGATGTGCTCCCTGATAGAGGTCAGTGATAAATGTGCTATTTTGATAACATAAAGATCGGTTTAAATCTGCTTGTGAGATTTTTTTGGCTGTAACTGTAGACTTGGAGGCAGAAAAAATCCAACCAACCAACCAAACAAAAAAAAAACAACAACTCCACAGTATGCAGCCACAATTAAAGTGGGACGGCACGTCGTGTACCAGTGAGTGTCCCAAAAACCGACACGTTTTTATTTTTAGTCATATTGCAACATTGTGATTCTGCTAATGAAATATTTTCAATTCAACCTGTCATAAATCTCCTCCTCCCTTACTAACAAGGCAAATATTTGCACGGGCATTCTGTAATCCATGTCTGTTTTTCCTCACTTTCTGTTAAAACCTGTAAAGTTGTGGTCTGTAGGTTTAAAGCTGCAATATGGGTTTTTTTTGTTTTGTTTTGTTTTTGTTAAAAAACACAGCACATCTGTGGTATGTTATTTACCAAGTACTCTTAGTGAATCTGGAGTGAAAACACAAAGTCTCAATACAACTGTTCTTGCATGTCATCTAACCTGTTTTCCAGAGGTCTCCGAATCCCGAAAGGTTACATACTGCAGCTATAAAGTACATCACCACCAAGCCCCCAAAGAATCCACCAAAGAACCAAGAAGAGTTTCCAGAATTGTATTAAACAAAAAACCCTATTTCAAATAAGCCCATAAAATATCCCACAACTGTTCAGAACCGCAGTCCCCCCATTTCAATAGAAATGTGACGTTAACACGATCCTCCTAATGACCTAAAGCTGAAATAATAGCTGTTGATATTTTATTGGGTATCTTGGTGTCTTAACAGCCCAGGAGTAATATATATAAATCCTGACATGGAATGGATTATCCAAAACCTTGCCCATCAAACATTTTTGATATGACCTGGATACCCAGACAGCAATACAGAGCCATGTTGTTTAGGTCTTAAACTTGTTTGTACAAAAAAAAAAAGAAATTCATTATGTAATGCATCATGAATGTGGCTCCAGCTTGACTGGCTGCTTGGTAAACGTCCTAGTTTACAATTCGATCTGCTTACAACACACGAGTTTGACAAGCGTGATATGTGTGTATGTGACATTTTGATAGCTGTGAGATCATCAGTTTTGTTATTGTTATATTTGCTGTTAAATAGAACAACCCGTCTCCCTTTGCAACAACTCCACTAAATACTACAAAACTCCCTGCTTTAAGATGTCTTGGGTGCTTCCACCCTTGGAGGTTTTCTAGAGAAAAAGCACTGTCCAGAATGCATTATGTGCTGGAAACAAAACGACTCGTATTAGAAACACACTGTTACCATAACAACCTCACCACTGACCGATCCGTGCTGGTACTGGCCAACTTAATATCACAGCTTTTTATCTTGACTAGATCACTCATGTTCTGGAACTTAATCCTGTTCAGGGATGCAGGGTACACCCTGGGCAGGTCACCAATCCATACATAAACACACATAGACTTTCTTAGAATGTCACACTCACATTCACACCTACAGGTAATTTAGAGTAGTTTATTAGCCTAATCCCTATCTGTGCATGTGTTTGGACTGTGGGAAGAAACCCAAACGGATACGGGGAGAACATGCAAACTCCACACAAAAAGGCACCCAGGATCAAACCCAGGACCTTCGCACAGTGAGGCAATAGTGCTAACCACTACACCAGTGTGCTGCACTTGACTAGATTATATTACATTAAATATTATTATTAAATAGATTATATTATTGTCAGAAATAGAGATGAACTCTGGTGATGAGGAGGTTGTTTGCTTTGACTGCAGCTTTGGAGGCAGAGCATCTTTTTCGCTTCTAACTTATGACATGCTTGTCCTTTCTTGACACTTTACGGAAAAGTCTGAAAGATGTAAAAGCTCCACTGTTACTAAAAAAACACTAACAACAGCATTCAAAATAAATGGAAATCCAGAAGGAACGCATCCAGTGACCCACATGATTGCACATAAAGCACATGCTGGAGGTTGAGAAAAAATTTCCAAGTGTCGAAGCACCCTAAAGCAGGGGTCCCCAACCACCGGGCCGCGGACCGGTACCGGTCCGTGGGTCTTTTGGTACCGTGGCTAGTGGAAATTTT
>JAQMCW010000002.1:18808490-18819992 GCA_030068335.1 Chrysichthys cranchii
CACACTTGTAGATATGTTTATAGATTAATAAGCTTTTAATTGGACATTATATACTGTGAAGCTGCTTTGTGACAATGACCATTGTTAAAAGCACTAAAGAAATAAAATTGAATTGAATTGAATTGAACAGGAAACAAAGCTTTTCAGGGATATAAGGCACAGCATGACTGTCACAAGCAGGGTGGAGCTAAGCCTTCGTGAGCACTGACAACAGATCAGAGAAAACTATTTAAAAACTAGAACAACTCTGCTGACCTTGATTTTCAACACAAAAATGAAAAAAAAAAAAAAAGGTTGTAATATAAAGTCTTTTAATGTCCTCCAATAACACTCTAAGGTTGAAATCTTGAATTTCCAAGTGTTTCTACTGTCCTATAAAGGGTTAAAAATCAGCAACTGGTCAGGTTAGACAAAATAATGTAGGCTGTAAAAATCAAAAATAGAGATGCATCAGGATGCAAAAGGAATTGATTTCTAATTGGACTTGTACTACCTTGTTCTTCATGAACTTGGTGTGGTTGCGGTAGACCTCCATCTGCTTGACCTCCTCTTGTCGCTCCTCACAAGTGAGCATGTTACTGGAGCGCAGCATCATGACCTGGTCCTCCAGTTCCCTCAGCCCTCGCTCCAGAGAGTTGATCTGTGAGTCCTTTACACACGTAACATACACACAAAAACTTCCTAAAACCACACGCCTGACATCTGGAGCGTGAATGCAATGTTCTGTACTGTGTACACTGCGTGTTAAAGAGTTGTATGTGCAGTATTGTAAACTGGTGACGACTTGAAAAACAGAGAAAGAATTCTGGGTGTTTTAGTCACCATCCCTGCTTCATCTCCCATTTTGGAGAGCACTGTAGGCGTTGCTCATGAACAAAACTCTTTAATAATGACTGGACTCCTTTAGTGTTCTTAAAACAAGTCTACGTAATCTAAAACAATGACCTGTCATCGGCCGGCCCTGTAAAGTCCCTGTTTATTACTCGGTAATTCATGTTAAAGCATGCTATTCACTAAATACAGAGATGTAAATGTAGTTATGAGAGTGAGGAATGTCAGTCTAGAATGTAAGTCTGCTCCTGGGAGTTGAAGGAATTATGTAGCATACTACCAAAGTAGACATGTGATGTACCTTCATCTCAATGACAGTTTGCAGGGCTTTGGTTTTTGTAGACTCAGGTGTCCCTTCAAGGCGCCGATGAAGCTCCTGGAATAAGAGGCACATGCTTGGCACTTTGTTCACACTATAGCTAGAAATAGAGCTTTCAGATGTGTCATCAAACCTTCAGGGGAAACTGCGTCTGTGCTAGGAATTTGGCTCAACACTCTATCACTCTGCTAAAGTCTTATGATCAGCACTGTACTGGAAAAAAGAATATGATTCCCTGCAGATTCCCTGTTTCACAAATGCATTTTAACCCTGTTTATAAACGGATGACAATGCTTTTATGAAAAGCGGTTATACTTTTTTCACTTTTTGTCCCTAGAATTTCACACTTCACATTGCAGAAGCATACAAACATGCTAATAGGCATTTATGCGTTGCTCACTTCCCGCAATGCCACCATCTCTTTATCACGCTGCTCCAGAAGGTTCTCCAAGTGATGCGCGTGCATCTCAGCGTCAGCTAGGCGGCACGTGAGCTCGTGGTCCTCCTCACTGGACTTGCTTGATGGACCTTTGTTGTGCAGCATCTCCAGCAGCTTCTTGACCGAGTCGTCACGTGCGACCAGCGTCTGGCGCTGCGTCTCCAGCCGCAGCTCCATCTCCTGAATGGTGCGGCGGAGTAGGACGAGCTCGCGAGCCTGCCTTTCTTGCTCCTCACCTGGCTCGAGTGCAAGAGGCTCACCTGGCGGCTGGAGAAGCTGGTTCAGGTCGCGCTGGATGCGCAACTCAGCCTGCAGCGCCTGTACCGTGGTCTGAAGGTGCTGCCATGGATGAAGCAGGAGGATAACGGTCAGAAATAAGAAGTTTGTGTGGCATTTCAGCAAAAACACTGACATGTACTGACAGAGGAACAGAAAACATCTTTATCTAAAACAAATTTATAATAAATGACTAAGAGCAATTCTATCAATAAAATTAAAAATATGTCAAAATATACCACAAATTCAAAACAAGAATGGTTACTCTGCAACAATAAAGGTCTTAAGATTAGACGGATATGAGAGAAGGTTTTACATACAAACACATCCAACATTCAAACACTTAATCGATACAGTATAAAAGAACTCCTTTTGCTTATACCTTCTCCAAAAGTATTAACACATAAAAGGACATACTCAACTATATTCATGGCCCTATCTCTATAAAGGACACGTTACAAGGATTTATAGATATTTATTTACATATAAAAGGGAATATCAAAATGAAAAAGAATACGCCATCGCAAAAACTACGTTCAGACTTCCTGCAGAAGACATTTTCAAGTAACCAAAATTTCTATTCTTTTTCTCAGTACTAGACCATCACACATATGAGAATTAGGATGAAAATCCCTGGAGTACCCCTTTAATGTTCACTAAGTTTGGTTAACCATCAGCTAAAGTGTAATTCTAGGAGAGAAAAGCTTGAGCTTGACATAAATTATAGCTGCATATCTTTTACTTTCCCCCAAAAAAAGGTTGGATAATCTGAAAGCCAGAGGGATTTGTAACTCTCCAAACAGCAGACATTTACACTGCATATCCTCCGTCTCTTGAGATGGCTGCATACAAAATTGAACAATGGGTTATCTGGCATAGACTAAACCCTACCAGATTTCTGTCGCATATATACTACGATATTGTATCCTGTGTCTATTTCATCTGAATAAGGAAAATAAAGAATTAAAGCTTGAACAAAGAATAGAGAAATAGCTGACAAATTCACTGTGGAAGCCATGCAAGCGCAAGTGTCGTTGGCAGATGCAGGGTGTGTGTGGTGTGGTGTAGTGAAGCAGAGAGGAGGGAGGATGGAGCCCCCATGTGGGCCATCTGGAAACCATGGTTTATTTACCATACATCATGGAGAACAGTACATTTTATGCCAAGGATACTGAGAACATGAAATGTTTCGGAAAAATAATACGAAGAGAAATAATCCAACAACCCCCTCTCACTAGACTGCGTGATTAGTCATGTGTGAAATACATATGAGCCATGTGGAATGTAACGCATGGTCACAAAAGGTGTCACCAGTATGACTTTTAATAGCGTTTGACTTCTAGGCTTTATCTTTGACCAAACATTCACCGTTCAGATTAGAGTATTATCAAGAGCAGCAACTGAAAAGCAGTTATTGCACAATTACTTAATCACATACACACACACCACACTCAATTGTCTGATATTGGATGGTAAGGTCTAATTAAGCTCAAATAAGCATGCTGCTAAATAGCACGTAGCGCTAATCAGTGTTCACGTATAGCGTCTCTGAAAATATCGGTGTAATTTTAACTGGAACAGGGCTGCGTGAGCAGCATGGCAATGCCTATCCCACCAAATTAAACAGCCATGCTTATCTTCCTGCACTACGCCCCTTCGTGTGTGGATGTGGCAAGACAGCCATGTTGCTGTGAATCACAGTTTGAGACTAATCACTAAAATGAGAGGGCTCAGCACACGGCAGCGGAGAGCAGAGAGCGCAGCATTACCGAGACTCGAACGGAGCACTGAAAATCTGCAAACGGCCATCTTCAATTAGCGTCTCAAACAGCTATCGCTCAGCGGGATAGTGGGACATTAGATTAGCACAATGTGGTGTGGGAAGCAGGAGTGTACGGGCATGTTGGGACCGGACCAGACCCTTATGCTCAGTGCACAAGGGAGGAAATATTTTTGGAAGCTTGTGGAACAAAGCTTGATCCTAGGGCCATTTCTTTTTCTGTTCTGAGCATCATTTCAAACAATGAATCCGAGGTTTCAAAACAATAAAGACTGTCATCTAAACAGTCGTCTGGAAAAACTCCCATGAAATGCTGCTTACAGCTCTAATAAGAACACTCTTATAAAATGAAGTATCGGTGTCTGAATCATAAACATGACACATGGAGTTACTGAGGAAAGTGTGAACAGGGAAACAGCTTCATCAAAAGGCTTTTTTTCCTGTAAATTTGATAAATATTTGATTTCTGCATTTGATTTGGGACATTAGATATCTTTCTTTGTCGGGCTTTATTTTGCCACCTGCAGTATAGTATAGTATGGAAATGAACAAATATTTATGCATTTTCATTGTAGGATTCATTGTATCTTTCAGCGTTTGCCATGTTTAAAGGATTAGCTAATTGCGTAGATACATTTCAGTACTTTCTATGGTATCACCCATCCATGAGACTGATGAGTACTCAGGATGTGACACACTAAAGTACTGCTTGGATTGAGGAGAACAAGGTGACTTCAAATTGTTAATAGAACTCTTGAACAGTATTTATCTAATGCTTGGAAGGAAGTGGGTAAATTATTTTCATTTAACATTTTTTCTGTATTATCATGCATGGCGATAATACACTTTTAACATACTATATATATATAAAACATACAATTTATGGATTTTTTTCATGCGTAGTTCCAATGTCAACTCTAATGCGCTGACTGGATAATTTAGCAATATATCTGTTGCAGGTTCATAACTTTGCTAATGGCATGGAATCATGTCAAAGAGTCAATTTTTAATTCAATTTTCGAATCAACTTCAGTTCTGTAAACAGTAGGAGCTAATATATTACAGCGCATAAAATAGCTGAAACTCACCAAAACCATTCCATTTTTTATTGCTGTTATTGCATCGTGGGACTTTTAGCCTAAATTGTTTACAGAATTCTGTACTGCAATCTGAAATCCAGTATGAAAACAGGTCAAATGTTACTGGAAGTGTCTCAAGTCCAAGCAGAAATATAATGCAAAAATACACTCACTAAAGACCTTCTAAAGTGTGAAGTATCATCAGAGTTCAAGTTATCACTCATGCTATATGGGTGGCTGGCTTGTTGCTAAGCAACTCGCTATTGTCTGCTGGCTAGCTTGTTGCTAAGCTACACGCTATTGTCCGCTGTTGTTGCTGTACTGAAATTTCTGTCCAAAACATTGCATAAATGTTTGAAGTTTACAATAGTAGAATAGGAACAATAGCCACTCAGGCCTGGAACTGTAAAAGTGCAGTCAAAGAAGCTCTTTATGAGCTTTACGTGCAACGACAGGGCAAACAAAAGACACCCTTTCATGGAAACGTCCTTGTTTTTTTCCATTTCGCACGTCAAACATCTTGAGGTGGGAAATAACAGTATTACAACTTGCAAATTACCACTTTTAAGGCACCATGAAGGCATTCTTCTTCATCTTTACACTATGCTCTAACAGATCACACACCAAAGATTCAACTGAGGCTAATTAGTTTGCCTTAGCTAAGATTCATGCTAATGCCTCTGTAAACACACTATCAACAGATTGCTGACTAGTTGGGCTGAACCTCGGTGCAACTGCATTGCAGTGTGGAACTTTGAGTCACACGTTTGCTGTCTACACTGCTTCTACATTGGATTTCTCATTAATACGACTTTAAACAGAGCGACACCGCCGCAGGGCGGTGCAGTGGTTAATGCTGTCACCTCACAGCAAGGATGTTCTGGGTCCGAACCTAACAGGCATTCTGTGTGAAGTTTGCACACTCACCCTTTTCCTGTGTGGAGTTTTCTGCCACAATCCAATCCTGCAGATTAGGTTGACTGGCTACTCTAAATTGCCCATAGTGAGTGTGAATGGTTGTTTGTCTCTGTGTTGACCCTGTGATAGATCGTGACCTGCCCAGAGTGTACCCTGCCTCTCACCTGAAGGCAGCTGACACTGGCTCCAGCTTCCCCATGAACATGATGGATAATTGGTACAGATAAGGGATGGATGGATGGATGAATGACCTTGAACGCCTCTGGAAAATGATGAGAAAAGAAGCTCTTTTTTCTTTTATTTTGAGAAGCTAACAGTGCAACCTGACTGTTATCTGTTATGTTTGAGATTCTTACATTTTACAACTAAACTCCTTTATAACTGGGGAAATAATGAACATACAGCATCCACTAACAAATTAACACCTATCGAGAAAAACATCAGAAACATTGCAATATGTAACATGTTCAGGGTGTATTTTTCCTTGAATATTACGAGTTTCAGGTTAATGTCTGACCACTCAATAAAGGTGGCAAATGCTACTGTATTATTAGACTCTGTTACAGGTGATACAGTGATTTTTAACGTGTGATTAACTAATTATTACTGCGATATCACTAGAGCATTTTGCTGTTTTTGTCAATGTCTACAGGAAATTAGTTAATCTCAGCAGCCATTTTCTAAACTGTATGACAGGGATGACAGCTAATTCATTCTCTCATTGCGCATCTGCTTACCACAATTTTCTAGCCATCAAATCTTAATATCTTCTAAATGCACCACCACACAGCATAAACGCACATGCAAAACTACAGACAGTGACGAATTAAAGGAAAACACGGTGGCTCTGTTATGCTATGAATTTACTGCCATGATTTGGTTCCACTCGTCCCTTTAGGGTGACACTGCGAAGAATCAGAACTTTCTTCTGACCGATCACATTAGTTTTATACTGAAACATTTCTATCCTGGTGTGAATGGTCTCTTCCAAGATTACCTCGCCCCGATCCACAGGACATGAGGGCTTGCTGAATGGTTTGGTGAGAACAAAAATGATGTGCATCGTATTCATATAGTCATCAGCATTCACAGTCATCAGGTCTCAACCCAGTTGAACAGCAATGAGAGACTAACCGACATGTAAGACAGATTTTGCCAACAACCTCATCAAAACAGCAACTGAGAGAATATCTTTTGGAAGAACATTGACATTTGTCCATTTTTCTGCAGTATAGGACATTCTGATTATGATGGTATATGTACAGTAGATATTGCTTTAATATGGATTTGAATCACAATTGCACGGCATTAGAGAAGAGCATAATTAGTGTCTTGAGATATCCTGATGCAAAGGAGACACGTTTAACACACTGTCAAGTATTATGCTTAAGGTATTCAAGAAAATATAGACAAACCCACAGACACAGGAGAATCTACAAATAGGATAATAGATAGGATTGATTTACTGTAGACACCTCAATCTGAAGTGCGCCAATTATCATTAGAGTGGCAAACTTGGTCTCAGACCAGTGTGTCCACACACACTCTCACACACACACTTCTCACCTGAGTCTCATCCTGAATGGCACGGTATTGCTCCTTCCACACGGCTATCTTGGAGGCCTCATCCTTACGCAGCGCCCTCTCCTTCTTCAGCTCAGGGCTCCAGAAGGTCTTGATGGAGCTCATAGATGAGCTGAGTTTGCTCTCTTTCACCTCCACCTCCTTCCTTAGGAGCTCATTCTCCCTCAGCACCTCCTTCAGCTGCGCCTGCAGCTCCATGATGGTGTTGTCCCTGGCCTGGCGCAATGAATGCGGCACGGTGGAGGCTGTATGGAGCTCTCCTCCAAAGCTCATGGAGTCTGTGGACACAGTAGGCACCATGGCCATGTCAGGCGTGCTCCCGGTGACCGTTCCACGCACACCATATGGGATGCTGCCCCCAAAGCGTCCGGTTGCCACGCCACTCTTCGGGATGTCGGAGGACGTGGCGAGCGCGACCTCGTTGTCACTCATGTACATGGGACCAGACGTGGCATAGGCGGCGTTGAGGGACTGGATGTTCTCCATGGAAAGGGTTTTGCCCCCAGGGCCACCAGGCCCACCCCCACTGCCCCCCATACTGTTGGTGCGGCGGTGTCCCATCCGGGGTGAACGCGGCAGCCGGGGAGATCGGCCTGAGTTGCCCTGGCTGTTCCGGCTTCCACTGTGATTGCCATCCATTTTGCTCACAGAGCGAGAGCTGCCGTACATTCTGTCAGACTACGACCAAGGGACCAACTGAAGATCGGACAAAGCTGTACCACACCCAAGCTGCTACCAAGCAGTCATCCTTCTCGCACGTAAGCACGTACTCTTGCTTTCTCCCTCGCACGAGACCACCAGCTGTCTTTGCTCTGTCTGTGAGAGGACGGTCTGTCCGTGGCTAACGTGGAACACCTACCGTGACCTGCAGAAAAAGAAAAGGTACAGCCTGTATGTGGGAAAATGCCATGCCAAAGGATCTCTGCCATGTGGGTCACTGGGATGAATGCACCCACACCTTTGTTCCAGCTGACTGCAGACAGATGGGCATTTAAACCCTTTTTTCCCCCATTCCAGTTAATATTAAGGCCTAAGCTATGGCACTGCTGTTTAAACCCGGACACTAGAAGCATCATCACGTGCGCGCAATATTACATTTAGTACCCAATACTGCATAAGTAACAGTGTTAGCTCATGAAATCATGAAATATTATACGGTTTCCCCCTCAGTAGATTTTCAGGTCACACCTCTGGACATACAATCAGACTGAGTACACAACACCAGGTGACGGCTATGCACTGAAGACAAGGTGGGGTTGCACCGTGTTCATGCTCCAACTATTCCCATTTTAAAGCCTTTCACAAAGAGCACCTGGACCTTCAGGCACGCGCGCGTTCCCTGCTGGGCTTTGAAACAACCATGCACAGGATCAATCTCTTCAAGTCGGATCCCATCCCCGGGTCATATCCAGCTTTATAGCCCGTATCTAGGCGTGAGCTCTGGAAGTCGGATGTGACCGAAGACGCGAAGTATGCGCAAATACGCGCGCGCGCTCTAACCTGAAAGCTTTCAGGGGTTTTATTGTGCAGATTTGTCCCAGCTCCCAGCACTATCCACCTTGGTGCAATTATTCCGCTACAAGCATCCTCCTCCTGCCCTTCTCCATCCGTCCATCCATCCACCATTGCACCTACCGGTTTGATTGCCCATACTTAGTGGGTTATATTCACTCCTCTTAGAATAACACGCATCCTAGCCTGCCATCAAACCAGGAGAATATTATATTATATTATATTATATTATATTATATTATATTATATATGATAGAAAACATAACCATCGTCTAACAAACGCGAGGGATGTTTTCGTAAGTAATCATGCACATCTGAGTTTTTTTTATGTTCATCACAATGTATCTGAACATAATAGCAAGCAATTTTCTTGCAAAAAAATCAAATTACCAGTTGCAGGTTTAATCCATGGGGTGAAGAAATGAAGTGTTGCAGGGTCCAGTGTCCAAACGGCGTCCTAAAGAAATAAGCCTATTTCTGTATATTGTTTGATGGGGTTTTTTTCTTCAATTATTATTATTTTTATTTTTTTATTATTATTATTATTATTTTATTATTATTATTATTATTATTTGCAGACATTAGCAGCATCCTTCCCCATCAGGGCTGGAAGAAGTTGGATGACGTAACGCCTACGCTGCGCGCTCGCGACGTGCGCCTGGCTGATCTGAGTGGGCGGGGCTAACGTCATATATATGAGAAGCCCACGCAGGGCACCGAGGAGTGAGGAGCCGCCATTTTGTAGTGTCTATTCAACCTGATGTGTGGATTGAGAAACGGTTGCTTGAAAGTGCAGTATGCTACTGAATGTATACAGTCGTTGTGCACTTTATTAGGAACACCTGGGCGACTGCACGTTCATGTGGTTATTTAATCAGGCAATCATGTGTTCAGCAGTTAAACCATACAAGGCAGAAAATCTGATGCAGATACAGGGCATGAGCAAGAGTTTATATTCACATCAAACTTCAGAATGAAGAGAAAGTGTGATCTGTGTGACTTTGGTCGTGGCGTGGGTGCTGGTGATGGGCGGGCTGGTTGGAGTATCTAATAAACTGCTGATCTGAGAATTTCACACGCAACAGTGTCTAGTGTTTACGCAGAACGGTGCAAACTCAGCAGTTTATGAGATACTCAACCCATCTCTTCTGATCCCGACATCCATGCTTTGATCAAAGTCATTCTTTATTCTGATATTTGATGGAAACCCTAAGGGAAGTTCTTGCCCTGTGTCTGTGTGAGTTTTTGTATTGCGCTGATTAAATAACTGTTGTACCTAATAAAGTGGAATTGCAGTGGTTCTTAACATGCAATTACTCATCACTCACTCATCTTCTGTCGCTTAATTCTGTTCAGGGTCGTGGGGGGAAGCTGGAGCCAATCCCATCTGACTTCAGGAGAGAGGTAGGGTACACCCTGGGCAGGTCGCCAATCCACCACAGGGCCAACACACAGAGACAGACACTCACATTCACACCTCTGGTCAATTTAGAGTCAATCCCCTCTGTGCGTGTCTTTGGACTGTGGGAGGAAACCCACGCGGACACGGGAGAACATGCAAACTCCACACAGAAAGGTGCCAAGGTCGACCCCAGGGTTCGAACCCAGGACCTTCTTGCTAAGTGCTAACCACTACACCACCGTGCCACCCCACGCTTTTCCTTTATTCTGATATTTGATGTAAACCCTAACTGAAGCTCTTGCCCTGTATCTGTGTGAGTTTTTGCATCGTGCTTATTAGATAACTGCATGAATATGCAGTTGTACAGAGTGTTCCTAAAAAAGTGGAATTACAGTGTGTCTATGTCAGTGGTCCTTAACATGCAATTATGTACTTTAAATATTTTTATAAGGTACACAGCATTCACATTTCCATATAAAAAATACACACCAAAGTAAGGCTGCGAGATATGTCGATACATTATTGCTATCTCGATATGACCTTTCATATCATCAGCCAAATAAATATCGTGATTTACCAGAAATATCAACTTTCCTCCAGAAATGAGCAGGCAGCTGCAGTGTTTTACCCCCAAGAATACATCAGTGAAGACTCAGAAAGAATTAGCTTAATAAATATTAGGTCTATTATGTCATTATGTTACTGTGTGCACAAGAGCTTGTGAGCACTCATAGTATAATAATAATAATAATTTTCATAGCATAATATATGTCGTGATAAATATCGTTGTAGTAAAAATGTCAAAAAATATTGTGATAGAATTTGTAGGTCATATCACCCAGCCCAACACTGAAGTTACCACTGCAGTGACAAGGAGAGGTGTTTTTGTACTTTTTTCCCAGAGACTGCAGCTATACGAATAGGTTAAAGTGATCAATATGGAACAGTATTATGGCACCCTGGGAAACTTGGAGAGGATAAAAATCTGAGTTTGCACCTGTGGAGTGATGGACACCATGAACCAAAGTCACAGTCTCTGCATCACAGTAAGGTCCAATCCTGCAATAGTGCCCCTCACCCCACTCTCCTGAGGTGCGGACACTGGGATGGCATGCAATTTTCATTTTGCAACTTTTCTGTAATATCTTTTACTGCATTTGGCATGACATGTAATTGAAAATGCTACTTCACTTTCAGAGTTCAATTACATTCAATTCAATTTTATTTGTATAGAACTTTTAACAGTGGCCATTGTCACTAAGCAGCTTTATTCGTCTTCTTCCGTTTAATCCTGTTCAGGGTCGCGGGGGGAAGCTGGCGCCAATCCCAGCTGACATCGGGTGAGAGGCGGGATACGCCCTG
>JAQMCW010000002.1:18820463-18851995 GCA_030068335.1 Chrysichthys cranchii
TGCCGAACCCGGGGCTCAAACCCAGGACCTTCTCGCTGTGAGGCGACAGTGCTAACCACTCAGCCACCGTGCCGCCCACTAAGTAGCTTTACAGAAACATAAATTTTGAATATAAATTTTAAATTAATATATTTATAAATTTATCCCTAATATGCAAACCAGGGGTAATGGTGGCAAGGAAGAATTCCCTTCCAAATCAAACAAATTTGGGCTACAAATCTGGTGTAATAGTTGTACTTGATAAAATGCAAATGTATAAAATGATGACTCAGAAGTGCCTAGCAGTGGATTCACACTAGCAAGTGGCAAAGCATCATCAGGCAACTATTCATTTCCTGAAGCTCTGCACCAGAGAGCTGCCATTTCACACGCCATATTCAGCCCACAAAAGCCTTGGAAATTAGCTGATGAGTGGACACAGATGAACCATACTAACCCTACTAAAATCTAGTCTTGCCATATAATAAGCTATCCCTACCATTTATTGGAAAAAGTAGAATGGCACAAAGGAGATACACAGCAATGGGGGGCCTATGTGGAAAAAAAACAGCAGGGAAAATACAATAAGTGGAGTAAAGAAAGAGGGAGGGAGCTTTATTAGAATATAAGGAAATAATGGATACAGGAAACACTGCACAACTATTTTAAATATGCAAATGTGCATTAAATGATGTTTATATGAAGCGTCTTAATAAGCAAGGGAATGAGGTAGACTGGGAAATATAGACCATAACTTAACAGTCTGATAATAAGTGAACAAGAATGATCAGACATATCAGTAATAAGATTTTGGATAGACAGATTTCATGTTTCATGATATAGCTCTTTATTTCATAGTTGGTTTCACAAGTTTTCTTCTTCTAACAAGGCCCAGACTTAGTAGTCATTATTTGTGTAATCTGTAACTGTGGTCGTGTACTTTCCTTTATATGCATATTTATAGCTTTTTTAACCCGATTGCAAATGTTTAAAAAAGTCCATTTTTAGCTGCATAGTTATACATCCTTAACATCAAGCAAGGACACTGAAGACCATATGTGATAGGGACGTCAGCCTGAGGAAATTGCACAAATCTTTATAATTACCATTTAATCTTCAATGGCAATCAAATTAGAACAAATTTCTCAGTTGACTTTTTTTGTAAGTTTAACCCTCTGTCACTGAAAGGGTGCTCTGTTTCCACTGTGGTTAGTGGTTTTTCTGTTTCTCACAGTGTCATTTGACTAGCCATTGACAGCAGCACCAGCAGCATTTTTGCATCATCTCTACCTTTAGTCTTTCAGTCTTACCACATTTTTCACATCATCATCTGTACACTCTGCTTAAACTGTAGCACCCCTGGGGTCATAATTGACCCTTATATTTTATTTCACCCTTATTTTCAACCCACTGATTGGTTGGTGGGCATTAGTGGACATCCCAGGAGGTCTCATAAGGACCATTTCATAACATGTAGTAGGAAAGGGTTAATAAAAAGCCCACCTGTTTCTGGGTTCACTGAGTCTGTATCATCATTTTAGTCAATGGAGATATTTTTCCTGTTATGATAAGGTCTTCCAGGGTTAAACAGATCAGCTTCCAAAGCCTAAACTTTCATACTAATATCAATGCTAACTCCATCCTGCATGTCACTTTGTAGCTGAGCTGAGTCTTGGCCATAATAACCCAATGCAACTCTTTGTATAGCTGCATTGCCTTCTGGTAATTTCCAGGGTTTGCTGTCTCCACCACCTTTCCACATTGGAATTATCATTCATATGGCAGTGAACGTCAAGGAAAATTTACAAGTGAGAAAATATGCTGTTGTAAGAACTTAACATCAAATCCAGTCAGTTATTCATTATGCTAGAATGTTTCCCCCTTAACCATATTTGACCTGTAACATTTATTTCACCTTCATATTCAACACACTCTTTGGTTGGTGGACATTAGTGGACATCCCAGGAGGTCTCATAAGGACCATTTCATAACATGTAGTAAGAAAGGGTTAATTTAAAAACACACCTGTTTTTGGGCTCACTGAGTCTGTGTCATGATTTTAGCCAATGGAGATATTTTTCCTATTTTGATAAGGTGGTCTGGGTCTTCCAGGGTTAAAAGAAATGCCATTGTAAGTGTGTTAGCAGTGTCTACCCGTGAAATGAGCTCAGCAGCTAACAGCTAACTCCTCACAGGAAGAGCAAAGATGCACCAGTCAACAAATTAGCAAAAGAATCTCTAAACCTTTCACAAATATTTCATTAGAAACACATTGGTTTCGGGGTGGGGGTTTCCTTTAAGAAAAAATTAAAAGAAAAGATATTTATGGCTACATGCAGACACATCTTCCCTGGGGAGATGGGCGTAGATGGTGACATCATTGGCTTGTTTATTTTATTATAAGCTTGGGGAAGATAAAAGCTCCTGAATGTATGAAAACACCCCTGGGTGACATTTAATATCTCCGACTTTACTTGTATTGAGCGGATATGTGTGATCTGCGTATTTTTAATATCATGATTCCTGTTCCTTTGTTGTGGTTGCTAATTGTGTTGGTAGATTTCCAGGATGTTGTCGTGTCATGCGGTGCTCTGTGCGGTAGGGGGCGCACGTGTCCGCACCGCGATATGAGGCTATTTTGGGCTGTCTCGGGGGAAGAGAAGAGAAGAGAAGAGAAGAGAGAGGAGAATGCGGGTTGTTCTGTCTTTTACCGTCTGGGTTTTATGGCGTCGCACTGAGATGGAAAAACTATAAAACGCCTATTTATGCGTCCATAAATCCAAATGAAGGCTGTCTAGTGGAAATCGTTTGATTTATGCTCTAGATGTAATGAGTAACAAAGAGGCTTTTGTGTTACAACAACAATAACAACAGCAAAAAAATTAAATAAATAAACCAATCACTCGTGTACACGTGAATAGCACGGGAATGGACTCTCTGCCTGGTGTGTCGGGGTTTCATTAAGACCCTCGGACTTTGTTTGCATTAGTTTTTTTCTGCGTTGATAACCAGCTGAATAAGGAAAACAAACCGATAAAGCCCTGCAACAAAGAGTCCGCGTGCATGTCCTAAAGTCTCGCGAGAAGGCGCGTGATTTTCGCACTTGACATTCGAACTTTGTAATTCCGCCGTTTGGGTTGTTGCTTACTGACGGTGAAGCGGCACCCGAGCCTGTCGGCTGCGGGGGATCTGTGCTCGGTTTACACAGGTATCCTCACGGCACGGCAAATGAGCTGTATCCGCGTACAATCATAGCAGTGTGACTCAAAACATGAGTCATTTCGGACGTAACTAGTTTGCTAATTAGCTAGCTAGCGAGCTAACTAAGAGAGTTCCGGCGGTGCGCGCGCGGCGTCCTGAGAGAAACCGGAGATACTCGAGGATGACGATGCACCTCATTTCGGTAAGTGATTGTTTGTCTGTTTATTTCTTTTCAAAGAATTAGGAAAAAATGAATTCAGCATCTTTGTTTGGTGAAAGCTCTGTCCTATATCGTGTGAATTTCGAGTATAATCTCGGTATACTCCGTGCCTCACAGTGACCGCCGTTAGCAGCTGTGGCTAACTGCCTTGGATTTGACTAACGTCAGACAGCGAAAGCGAGCAGTTGCCTGTTAGCGTTAGCTCGCCTGCCTTGTGGAAAGAACAGAACAGAAAAGCTGGTGTAATATTGTGTATATATACTCGTTAATAACAAGATATATTGATATGTATGTATTCTTGGACAGTTGGTGAAAAGCTGCTCCAGATGTGAGGTAATGTTAGTGATGGTCATTGAACACCACCAGCCATTAGCTTGAAGTGCCTTATTATTAGCAAGCCTAACCAAGTTCAGGCAGTCATATTAAACTCAGCTGGGTGATGTTGTCCTCCGTGTTTAGGTATATCTTAATTATTTACGATCCCCCCCGGTTTGATGTGACCTTTATTAGTGATCGGGTTTAAGCGAATGATCGAGCTAGGTGACTTTTTAAGCCGCCACATCCGCTAAGTACGTGCCAGGTGGTGGATTTGTTATTGCTAGTTAGACCTAACACCTGATTTATGTCACTGCTTCACAAAACGCCTGTGCTGAACTTTTCTGTCGTCCTACAATTAACGTTGACATGTTTGTGATTACTGGGTACTTTATAAAGCTGACTTGTTCGACTTCAGTTACAGTCAGTGAAGCTCAAATTGTGGGAGTGTTTTTTTTTTTTTTCTCTCTTTCAAAAGGATGGGGTGACTATTTTTTTGGGTTGTTCTGTGAATCCTGGTCGTACAGAAGAGAGCGAACTCTTTCAAAACAGCTTTTTAGAGAGTTCTCGGTGTGTAGACAGTAACCAAGCAGGTCCTACATGATCTCTCTCTTCTGACATCTTAATGTACCAAATTCGTCAACTGCTCTCATTTTCTTTATGACCTTTTGTACTAGATGTATATATGCATTTGTGCGAGGATTATTTGTTTATTTGAGTGTTATTTGCACGGATAAACCTTCCAGACATGCCTGTGGAGTCATAATGCCGGAGGACATTTGAGTAATTATGATGTGTTCACGGTTTAAATGATTTCTGTGTAAATCACAGAGATGGGTGTGTCTTCCAGATGTATGCATCGTCATCAGGCAAAAAAATTCAATGGCTCCAACCTGTACAACGCATTTCAGTTCATCCAGTTTGTTGCTTGTTGTAGGGTTTGTTGTAATGCAGGCAATGCTTGATGATTAGTAATTACATGAGCATAACACACACAGTCTATAGCCTGCCTGTTCTAGGAACTCGCTGAAAATCCCCATTAAACTTCGCCTGTATTTTAACGTCCTGTGTTTTTAATCTCTTCCAATAAATAGTTTCACTTTAGTTTCAGGTGATAGGTGATCGAAAAGAGTTCTTGCCTCCTTGGTTTCCTGAAGAAGATCTCTGTTCTAACAGGTTGCGATATAATCTTCATAAACACATCAGACAAGATGTAAATATGTATATGTCTATCACATAGAAAATCACATTACCTAACTCCCCCATGTAAAACTAATCCAGTCCGAATAGGGCTTCGTTTGCGTTCTCTTGGACTCTGTAAAGTGATATTGAGTTTGTGAAAAGTGCTATATAAATTTCATTTATCGCTATTGTGTTTTCTCAAGACTGTAAATTCTCCTTTGTGTTACAGTAAAACAGCAACCTGGATCACGTGTGGAACCTTGTGCAACCTTGTGGCTTAAAAGTGCACATAAAGTATTACAGCCCGGCCTCTTCACGTCACACCTTATGTTGAACAAACCCTGCTTACACTTTCCTGTACAATGGATGGCCTAAGTTTAAAAGCCCTTGTGCATTGTTATCAGTTTGTGCTAGACTGTGAACTGGTCTCTCCCTATTTCATTCACAGTGCTCTTCCAGTGCTTTACTTGAGCCCTTTCGTTTGTAAAAGCATCGACTTTATTTGAGGGGTCACCCAAAAGCATAGCTAAGAGGCCGTTTAGTATTTCTCAATACATTTGAGTGTATGGAAGTGATCTAGCCTTTGAGTGTCTCTTCACTCTGTGAGTGGAGATATGTCTGAAAGTTTTAAAGACAAGATGGTCAAGTTCCTGTCCCCCGCCTCAAAGAACATCAATGGCTCCAACTCAGACACGCAGTTGGGTGAACGGATTGGTCCCGAAGTCCGCCGCCGGCATCACACCATGGAGCGGGACTCGAAAGCTGAGCACCGGTTTGTCCGCCGTAGTGTTGTTTGTGACTCGAACGCCACCGCTTTGGAGCTTCCTAGTAAAATCTTGTTCGTGAATGAGCCAACGGATTTTTCACCCACCTCCAATGATCTTGATGCTGGTGAGAGTAAAATCACAGATCAGACTGAGAACCTTACGCTGGCTGATGGGCCCGTCGTTGAGAAGGTGGAGGAAGTGAACGATGGCATCCACGAGAATATAGTCGCAGAGCAGAGGCCTGTGGTTTTAGCCTGTCAGGTCATTGAGACGAAGAAGGAGCTATGTCTGGAGCCATGCAGCAAGATGCCAGAGCAGGAGTCGGGCAGTAGCGTAGGCACGAAACAGGAAAATGATAAGGAGGAAGATGAAGAAGCCAAGGTGAAGGTTCGCGTGGAATCGGGGCAACAGCGCGGGACTGAGAAGAAAGACCAAGAGGACATAGAGGAGGTGGAGACGAGGGCCGTCGGAACTTCGCCCGATGGCCGCTTTTTGAAGTTTGACATTGAGATTGGACGTGGCTCATTCAAGACCGTGTACAAAGGACTGGATACAGAGACGACGGTGGAGGTGGCATGGTGTGAACTGCAAGTAAGTCATTTCTTTGTGCCATTTAAGCTTTGACACTGCTTGGTTAGCTTGGGGATTTTTGTTTGAGTTTTTTAATGTGTGAAATAAAAAAAGCGTAGGATTGGTTGGAAATGTTTATTTAAAATCTTTATTAAATGAGCGTTGGTGCTTACGTAAAGCGTCGCTATATTTGGTTGTCCTTGTTTCCAGAATATTGGAGTAGTAAATTTTTCAATATAAATCTTTAAAGAATGAATATTATTTATTATTTTTCAGGTACTTATATCTTGAGTGCTTACTAATACCTATTCTTGGATACCCCTAGACAAAAAAAAGAACCGTAATATATTTTGCATAGTTTAGAGTACTGCCAGGCATGTTGTATCTCGATCTTTCTTTCATGACGGCACATGGTATCAGCGTGGATGGTTAAAAAAAAATTTTCCATGGTTATAATGAAAATGGAGAGCAGTAATCACAGAACTGTATATATCGCTGATCCTTCAAGCATGATTGTTCAGATAAGTGCTCAGATGACGATGCAGACCACAAGGCAACATCCTGCTGCTGGAAACATCAACTTGTGACCCACTTCTTGCTAGTTGCCTTTATTGACATCCTGTTTCCTCTTTCATTTCAGAAGGGTTAAGAGAGGAAATGTAACAGTCACTTGTGAAAAGTGTTACTTCGCAAATGCAACACACTAGTGCTTGTTGAGAAATTGGGTCAGAGTCTCTTCTTGTCGACGTGAACAGCAGCTCTGTGGCTTGTCAAGGCTTGCCTTTGCCCTCTTTACCCCTCCTTCCTTTGCTGTAGCTGCTGGGTAATGACAGGCCATTGCATGTGGCCACGTGAGCTGCATCTCTGCTGCAAAGGGCCTTCAGGTCGAGCCAGTTTGGAAAATGCGCTGAAACAAAAGCTGTAGTATCTATTTCACTCTCACTCTTTTACACGTTCGCTCACACTCTAGTTTTTCTGAGGCTCTTATTTCATGCACCCTCTCGTCTTTTATCCCCCTCCCACTCTTCCTGTCTTTGATTTTTATTTTTTGCGCCTGTAGTGTCATTTCGTCTACCATTTCCTTTGACATGTAGCAAAGCTGCACTGAATAGAAAAGACATCAGCACCAGAAGGCAAAATGTGTGTGCTGCTTGTGCAAAACACTGGCATGCTTCCGTCCCATAGCTCGTATTGCACATGACATGTTTGAATAATATTTAGGTCTGAGCACAGTAAAAGTTTATAAAGGGTTTCACTTCTGTTGTCTTTTCGAGAAGTGCTTTTTGTGCTTCCAAAGCACTTTGGCTTTTAAATAGCTACTGAAAATAAATGTCAGGACATTGCTCATGCTTATACCCGGTGCCTTCTTTGCATGTCCGATTGAGTTATGTCATGTCAGGTCATCAACGAAAGAAATAATTTTGCTACTGTTGCCTTGCTTGTAAAGAATAAACATTAGCTATACACTTGCGCACTTGTAACACATAAACTACCAAAGTTTATAATCACTAAATAAACTCACAGGAAGAAAGTGTCTTAATTGTATAAGTTCTCATGTTTCAGATTTGTTTTATTTGCCCATGAGTCTGCTATAGAAAATAATCATATTTCAAATGCGATTTCCCCGGACAATTTGGGAGTCAGTAGCGAAACTTGGCAAAGTACAGATCGAATGTTGCGGTATTGAATACAATACAAGCAGGGAAGGATATTGAGGTTTCTTTTGTCTGTTTTGGTCAGACTAGTCAGCAGTGGAACATTTTAAAATTAAAAAATGGAGCTCCCGTGTGGCGTAACAAAAACGTTCGACAGATCGTGACTTTGAATCCAGACGTTGGCGCTGGCATTCGTGCCCAGAAGTCTAGAGAGCAGAATTGTCTGTGTTCTCTTGGTATTAGGAATGCTATTACTCTCTCCTCCCGTCAGAGTGTGACTAGGCCGTATGCGGGTGAAAGATGGCAGATAGCACTTTCCTCTTGGTGTGTTACGCTTCCCTGTGATGGAGCATGAGCAGCAATTCAGTAAGGTGTAATGGCATGCGTTACGTGTCTCTGAGGCAGCACGTGCCCTTCACCCTGTCCATTTGATAGCTGTCGTGTGATAAGGGATCACTGGGTGGTAGGTGGGAATTGGCAGTTGGTCAAATTTGGGAGTAAATGGAAAACGGTTTGGAAAATTTGTTATGGAGAATACCTTAGAAGTACTGTAATGTTTACCCAGATTTTCTATTTTAATAAAGCAGTATTGTCATTTTGCGTGTGCATATACAAGTAATTACCTTGCTCTATATCCTAACCCCTTTACAAAGTCATGCACAATCTGTAATAAAAAAAATCCCTCCCTTTTGTCAACACTGGTCCGAGGCTCAGGAGCGGGCCAAGGCTTCAAGCTGAGGAACCCTTTTTTATTTTTTCATTTTTTTTAAAATACCAAACCGAGTGGGCGGCCTCTGCACCATGGTAGCATGCGTATTTTATTTCCACGGCTGGTTCTGCGGACCACAAACGTCTGTAGTTTAGTCTAGGATAAGGTGTGAAGATGAGCCCTCTCTCCACGTGTATCCCTCCTAGCATGCTCTCATCTGTACTGATAGTTTCTTGCTGGCGTTGATTGTTTGAAGTCATTGTAAAGATGGTGTTCGTTCTGCTCGTAAAATAGGACTGTGGGTGGATGGGGAGTAATACTATTAGCTTTGGGGGATGGTGCTTTTGGAGGTCCTCCAGAAGCTGCATGTTTCTCATTCCAGGAATTGTGGGTAACCTCATGGTGAAAAGTAGGTCATACAGGGGGAGCTTGGAGTTGGTGGAAATTCAGCAATATTTCAAGCGTGTTTATACTATTTAGATGTGGTATATATTTCAGACAATTTACAGTGTTACATATGTAATAAACACCAAGCAGTATTTATTTAACACTGGCAGGCATTCAATTTAGAGGACGCGTCCACACCCTTATCTTGTAATGTCATGTTTAAAATGCCTTTCAGGACCGCAAGTTGTCCAAGTCAGAGCGACAGCGCTTCAAGGAGGAGGCTGGAATGCTGAAGGGCCTGCAGCACCCCAACATTGTGCGCTTCTATGATTCCTGGGAGGCTCCCTGCAAAGGGAAGAAATGTATCGTGCTTGTGACTGAGCTCATGACATCTGGCACCCTGAAGACGTAAGTGCAGAATTTTAGATAATCTGTGCCCTCTCTAGGCTAGACATGGTTTGGCAGGGAAAAATAAATTTTGGCATAGTAAATAAATACTATATTGTCAGTGCGTAATTAAATCTTATTAAATTAAAGATATATATTTTGTAAAATAAACACACAAACAGTTTTCCCATGATGAAAAGTGGTTTGTTGTGCTCTGCAGGTATTTGAAGCGGTTTAAGGAGATGAAGATCAAAGTTCTGCGCAGCTGGTGTCGGCAAATCCTGAAAGGGCTTCATTTCCTTCATACCAGGTCTCCTCCCATCATCCACCGGGATCTCAAGTGTGACAACATCTTCATCACCGGGCCCACGGGATCCGTCAAGATCGGTGACCTGGGCCTCGCCACTCTCAAGAGGGCTTCTTTTGCCAAGAGTGTCATAGGTACGACCCCACAAACCACCGTGCACCGTTTCTCGGTCCTTTTTGTGTCAACTCGCTATGCGGGTTTGCAGCCAGGAAGAAGAAATTCTGTCCTCTTCTGAAGTTTCTTTCTCTTCTTTGGTTTCTAAAAGTGTGATTTAACATTGTGGCGCGAAGGCAGACCACAGTGTTTCTGTGAGCCCCCAAACCACAGCAAACCAGGGCCCCTGCTTCTCGCTCGCGCTGTCTCTCCACACAGGATTTCCCTCCCTCCTCTAGGTCCAAAATTGTTTTGTTGATCGCATTATCCTCAGTGTTTAAGAGGCCCTAATTTCAGGTTCCTCCAGAGAGTAAGTAGTTTCTTGACTCTCTTTTTGTCAGTGATGTGCGTAGTTGTATTGTGGCTTGTCTGCAGGCAAACCTGATCATGGCAAAGGGATAGCACAAAAGCTAGAGGTGAGCCCTGGGCTTTCAGGTACCGTTCTGAATGATCTTTGTCCTGTGGTTTGGATATTGGTGGTCTGTTTCTTCAATGAAATACGTGATGTTGATGCTAATAACTGTCATTTTTCTCTCTCAAGGGTAGATCTTCTGTTTTGATATTTTATTTTCTTACAGTGTCTTAAGATCCAAGCCTTAATCTCTCTCCTCATTTCCTCTCAGTTATAGACTTAGAGTCCATTTATCATTTTAGGAAACTTTAGACTCTAACCTCAGATCTCCCTTATTCTACTTTAAGGATTATTTAGTGTACTGCGGTAAATGCAGAAAATGGGCCTGGTAAGTCAACCAGTACAAAGTGACACATTACAAATCTAAATCAATTCCACATATGATAAGTTTTTCTGTGTGAGGTCTTTGTTTTATGGGCAGCTTTTTTTACTGCATAAACTAGTGTGCAGAACCTCACCAATAAGTGGCACTAGCTATGGAATATATTGTACTTTAGCAGTTTTAATTTGCTCTTCTTTCTTACAGGTATCAGAAAGGTAAGTGCCTTTAAGGGGATTTGCAGCAGGCTAACAAGATGTACTTAAGAGTTCTTTCCATAGCTTGGATCTTAGCTTTCTCTCAAATTATCAGTCCGGGGCTATTGACTGACCATTGACTCACCTCAAACATTTCCCAGTAATCCATTTGGCTAACACTTGACTTGATCTGAAACTATGCTTTTTGTAAATATTACTGAATGCCTAACACCTTTACTTGATGCTCAGTCCCCCACTCCCCCCGACGCTTCAACAGGCTGAGCTTGAATACTTTGGTCAGTCCAGGCCTTTTGTTAGGTTCTGTGCTCTAGTTTTGTTTCAATAGCCCTGCCCTAAAAGGCCTTACACTGAGAAACTTGGGCTTCTTATCATGACCGCCTAACTGAGAAGTGTTTATCCCCCTCCTCCTCCTCTTTTTTGCTTTCTATCCCTTTTTCGCTCTCCTTCCTCTCTTTCTTTCTTCTCACAGGTTTCTGGAGAAGTCATCTTCAGCAGCATCACCTTCCTCTCTCCTCTTCACAGAGAGGGTGTTATAGGGAAATGAGAGAGAGACAGAGTTCTGAACCGTTCTTTTGATTTAAGGTACCCCTGAGTTCATGGCGCCTGAGATGTATGAGGAGAAGTATGACGAGTCAGTGGATGTCTATGCCTTTGGGATGTGTATGCTGGAGATGGCTACTTCTGAGTACCCGTACTCCGAGTGCCAGAATGCGGCACAGATCTATCGCAGAGTGACCAGCGTAAGTGCCCAACCTTTTGCTGGAGGAGAGGGCCATGTGTGCTTGTCCTCCAGCCCCTCTTCTTCGCTCCATTCTTTTAAATCCTCCCCTTTTTGGCCTTTTATGAGGCAATTTCTTCACTCGTTTTCCCCCCTCTATGAGTGGTAAGTTGTATTTTCAAGAATTCCAGTCTAGTTACATGCAACACCGTATACAGAAACCCAGCGTGAGATCAATATGCACGTTTCCACAATTGTTCATCAGAACATCTGTGGAACTTGTGGCCAGAGTATACTTCCACAGACGTGGACATGCGCATGGGGTCTCCAAAGTGTATTTGGAGAAACGTGACAAGTGATTTTCTGCTGTTACGGACACATCTTGGCGCATAGCCCGAATGCATGGCTGCTATGACTTTTTATCCGCGTTCTGGATTGATGTATTACTGCATGTTCCGTTTGTACATGCATAGTCAACACGAGGACACAAAATTCTGGTGCCGCGTGGCCAGTCCGCGTGGTGAGGGTATAATTTGCATCATGCGCACCTTGTATGGACTGGGTCTGTGAAAGTGTACTTCAGCCTTAATAGGGTTTTCCACTAAGTGACATTGCTCACAATAAATGTGAACCAGTCCTTAAAAACGACAAAACCACAATAGTCTGTTTTCTGTGGTTAAATAAATTGATTGTGAAATGTAATCAGGCTAAATAGTGGTAATAAAATGTTACTTGTAGGTAAATAACTCAGAAATCTAATGCATTGAGTTGCTGAAGATTTCTGTACCAGTCAGAACCATCAGACCAATTAGGTAGTAATGGCTTTTGACCATTTGATGGTCTGCACTATTATTATTATTATTATTATTTTTTTTTTTTTTTAAGCTCCATAAGTATGTCCTGGCTGGGCTCATGTAATATTTGGACAATTGAAGCAAAATTTAGCATCATTAATAGCATCAGTAATTGCATACGGTGTGAATCACATGGCAGTGTAGATAACAAAATGCGGTTAATTTGCATTTAACGTTCACCGTGCATTATCCATGGAGTTTTAATCAGTTGCATTAATATGATGTCAGAATTACAAAATACAAAATTATCATGGAAACCTCTGATTAATCACAATAGTTTTTATAATCGTTTGTTAGCTTCATGCTGGATGCCACACTTCAGTAGTTGCTGGGTTACATTATCTGCAACAGGAACTAAGAATAGTCCTGGATCTTTGGGGTGGAAATGCACCTAAATTTCCAGAGTTCCTGAAAATGTTTCTTTGGTAGAGTCACCCATGTGCAAAGTAAGGTTCATAACTGGGCCTTGTGGGTATATGGGCATATGACTGGTGTCTTCCCATAAAATGTCAGCATGCTAAGTAGTTCCATATTTTCCATTCCTGTCTATTTCAGCTTCTAGCCTACATACACTAATTGCTATCTGTGTAAAATATAGGAACTGGGAAGTGGTACTGTTAATAAATTTCCATTTTATGGTCACTTATTACTTACAGTGCATATCTGTTAGTTAATTATATAAACCAGCATTTTGTGAATAGCACAAGATTAATGTGAAAGGTGGGCATTACGTGAGGTTGATTCTGTTTGCAGGCTGTGTATGATTTGGATGTTTTCTGTGTTCTACATTTACAGGGAGTGAAACCTGGCAGTTTCGATAAGGTTGCGATTCCTGAAGTCAAAGAAATCATCGAGGGATGTATTCGGCAAAACAAAGATGAGAGGTCTGTTGAACAAAACTATACAAACACAGAAATTAAACTCTCCTGAAAGAATGTCTTATTTGTCTCTTTTTCACCCGTCTGTTTTTTTTTCTCTCTCTCCAGATATGCCATCAAGGACTTGTTGAACCACGCCTTTTTTCAGGAAGAGACAGGGGTTCGTGTCGAGCTTGCTGAAGAGGATGATGGGGAGATGGTGGCTATCAAACTTTTGCTACGTATTGAGGATGTAAAGAAGCTCAAAGGGAAATACAAGGATAACGAGGCCATTGAGTTTTCCTTTGACCTTCACAAAGACGTCCCAGAAGATGTGGCGCAGGAGATGGTAGCAAAGCTCGTTTGCACCTGTTTTTTCTTTAAACATTTCACTCTTTAGCTCAGTGACTTGTATTTGTACTTTAGCATTCTAGTTTTCCAGCCTCCTTAATAGACTTGCATTGTCTTTGTGTTTCTCCCTTTTTCTTCCTTAATCGATTTCCAGGTTGACTCAGGCTATGTGTTTGAGGGTGATCATAAGACCATAGCCAAGGCCATAAAGGACCGTGTGGCTCTGATCAGCAGGAAGAGGGAACAGCGGAAGCTGGTGCGGGAAGAACAGGAGAAGAGGAAGCAGGAAGAGGAAAGGGGGCAGCAGCCTTCCAGCGAGCCTACTCCTGCTCACTCCTCCACAACAAAGCCCCCCACATCAACCTTGACGCCGGTTCCCATAGAGACAGAGGAGCCAGAGGGGGAGCAGCACCACCTGCAACAGCAGCCTGGAGCGCCTGCTTCATGTAAGCAAAACAATGAAATTTAACAATCATCATGTTACGTCAGCACCTGTAATGGCTGGCTCATGATCTATTATTTATTTGTATATCCTGCAGCTGTGGGTGGTATGGAGGGTCAGTACTCGCTGAATGCATCCGAGTCTCATCCTGGTCAGCCAGTGCTGTCTTCTTACAGCTCTATGCAGCCTGAGCAGCAACCTCATACCTCTGCTACACAACACAACCCTCATTCCCAACTTTCTCAGCAGCATGCTGTCCACCCACATAGTCTGGTGGGTCACATTTTGGCTTATTTGTTCTTCTGTTGTTTCAGAGACCATTGTAAATAATCAATCGTTGGAAAGGATTGGTTTCTGGTTTCATGGCTGCTGTGTTCTTTGTCCTTCTATCAGCCACAAGTTCCTTCTTCACAAGGAAGCAGTTCCCAGCCTCTGACTTCTGTGTCCCATTCTGAATATAGTGCACCACAACAGGTATTCATCATTTCTACTGACATTTTGAGGATTTGTTTCTGTTCATTTCCTGACAACTGCTCAGATATTGGGTCATTAGAGTCTGAGTACTGACCATCTGTTTTTGTTTTTGTTTGTTTGTTTATTTGCTACCAGCCCCCTCTGCCAGCTGCTGTTCAGCCTAGCGTCTCACAACAGCATAACCAGCCCGCACCCGACGCTGCACCTCAGAGCTCAACACAGCAGCCGCCACTACACGGCTCTCAGATGGTCCAGGTACATTATGGTCATATTCATTACCCATTCAAAATCTTGGGGTTGTAGATATGTGTCCCACCATCGGCAGACACACCTGGAATCAACATAGTGATGACAGTAAAACCATCTGTAATCATTATGGTGCACAACCACACAAGTGTTCGTGATTATGGATGAAGTGCTTGGATTGACCCCCACTGTAAACGCTAACGACATAACGACTACTTATTATGTCTGCAAACAGGACCTTTAAAGCAGACGTTTTCGCCATGTTTATACAAGGTCATTGCAATGAATGCTACTGCTAACCTTTTCTCCAAAGAGCATCAGTTCCTGTTGGTCTCGGTTTGTCTATCATGAGTAGGTACAAAAAACACAACAATACAACTGGAAATATTGGTAATTCACCAGTGGTTAATGAAAAGGAGCATTTCCAGTTTTCTGCTGCCAAAAGTTTTGATACTGTCCCTTAGAATGGAGGTGCTTTCTCAACTTTCACCTACACGGAAAAGTTATTTTACTTCTGCTTGCATAGTTCTTCATTAAAATGCTTGAAGGTTAAATGATTATTCATGGTTCCCCTTTCACTATCTTTGTCTGTGTTCCTCTTTCCACGTTGGCACCATAATTCATACCTGGCAATCGTTACAGCGCTATCATAACCAACTGTCTTAAATGGGTGTTCATATCCTCATTCTTCTGAATTCACAAAGCATGCCTTAACTTCTTCAAGTTTTTCTATCATTAACTTCTTCATTCTTCTCCTTTTTTCCATTCCCACCCCCTCTTTCTTGCATGCTGGCTACCAGGTGTGGCCAAATCAGCTCAGCCCTCCTGTTTTCTCTCCGCCTCCAAATGCTGAACAACTGTATTTCTTATATCAGGCCTCTCAGTTACACTGGGTGCGTAGTAGAAGGGTGTGTTTTCCACATCCCAAGGCTGACCTCTTTCCTTCAAGCTTTCTTTTATTAAATTAGAGTTAGTGGACTGAACAGAAGAGTCTAAATTATAAGCATACTTAAAAGTAGCTAATGAAACTGATCCATTTTGGGATAACGTTGTGACGTAATGTTTTACTGAGGTAAAGTTAAGTCTCAGCGTTACCTTTTTTTTTTCTTTCTTTTTTTTCTCTTTTTTTTTTTTTTTAAATCTTAGGTTCCTTTAAGTGTTTCCCATTCTCCAGATCAGACTCAAACACCGTCCTTGCTGATTCCGCCATCTGCAGAGAGGTACGTCTTAGAAGAAAATTGTATTTAAAGAATACTTTGCTTTCTTGTTTAACCCAATCTGAAAGCAAGTCATGATGATAGCCTTGATGATGAATGCCCCTGGAATGTTTTATGCATTATTTGCATTCATTATTCATTGAGTATTGCCTGTAATTGTGAAGTTATCAGCTGCATCTGAATAACCTAACTGAGATATTGCTGTTATTCCTTATCTCAGTGGCCTGTCGGATGCAGCTTCAGGGTTGAGTGATGGGAATGAGGGCAAGCATGAGGCTAGTTCCACCAAGCGCTACCAGCGCCGCTCGGCCCGCAGCCGCTCACGTCATGACAAGTCTGCCAAGCCCAAGCTTGTTGTGCTTAATGTAAGAGATATCAAGTTTCTCTCATTGTTGGGTAGATTTTCAAGGAATTAAAAATAAGGTGTAGTCAGTAATGCAGTAAGGTAATTTGAACATTTGGATGACTTTTAGACTAGTTTTGATGTAAAACTTTAGTTAATTTTTAATTATTTTTGTGTAGAATAAACTTGTCCTGATGTTAATCCATGCAAAAATGACATGTACTACCGCATTTATTGCCAACATCAATAATGAATATTGACTGACTATAAATCATCACTATGGAAAATATAAATAATCCATAGTCCAGAGTAACTAAGCTAATGGATATGAAAATAAATTGGTGGGTTTTTTTTTTTAAAGTAGATAATATGATCTGTTACATGCAGTTCTTTACTATCCAAGGCTATATAAACATTCTGTGGTTCATACAGAAAATCAGAATGATCAATAGTCATATGAGATAATAATAAAAAAAAAAGTCACTTATTAAGGAAAACATTCCCAAACCCCTAATTATACATCTCTGTATTTGTGGTTTGTGTTTCAGATTTCTAATATTGGTGACAGAGTGGCTGAATGCCAGCTGGAAACCCACAACAGGAAAATGGTGACATTTAAGTTTGATCTGGATGGAGACAACCCTGAAGAAATTGCACAGATCATGGTAGCCTTTTTTTCCCCTTTTTCATTGCTCTCCACTGTAAAAATCTGGAGTTGCATCTTTCTTTTTTCTTTTCTTTTTTTTTTCTTTTCATAATGTTTCATCAAACAAACTACAGGCTAGCTTGCTGATAATTGAAGCACTATTTTCCCTCCAAAAAACGTCACTGTCAATCACCTGATCTTAGCTAAACACAGGCTAACACAAATTCATCATTTCTGGGGCAGCAACATTTGGCCTTGTGCCTGACAAGTTGCCATGGTGGGTTTTTTTTTTGGTAGTGCCAGACTTGTATTATATCCACACAAATGATGATTTCCGTACAAGCTATCTGCAGTATATACAGAAAAAAGCACATCTGACCACAAATTGGATGTTTTTTAATTAAAAGTAATATTGGGAATGGAAATGAACATATGAAATGCATCTGCACTGCATCAGGGTATCAGAAAACATTGTTTTGCAATTTTTGCTGATCCCCACTTGATCTCTCACTGTGAAAAATGCTTCGCTTTTCATAGGCATTAAGTTGAACTTCACTCCGCTTAGTTGAATTGCTCGTCCCTCCACTTTGCATCTGTTATTTTGCATACTGTCATGGGGAATTTGCCGAATCTTATTCTGAAATGAATGACTTTCAATCATTTTGATGGCTATGCAGCAAGTTTTGGTTAATATTGGATTTTGCCCTGCATTCAGGTTGAGAGTGACTTCATTCTGGAGAGTGAGCGTGAGTCCTTTATAGATCAGGTGCAAGAGGTTATAGACATGGCAGATGAGAAAAGAGAAGCTGCTAAAGGTGGCCATTCTCAGGTATTGAATTCTCAGAACTTTCATGAACACTGAGGGTAACAAATACAAGCAAGATTATTAACATTCTGTCTTTATTATAGGTGACCAATGATGCAAACCAACAAATACCCGAGATATCAAGTCCTAATCTGCCGAGTAAGCACTATTTAACAGATGATTTCTGGTTAAGTTGGTATTGTGTTACAGCTGTCCCTTAATACTGATTTTTTTTTATTTTTTCCCCCCTTTCAATCCACTTTTGTCAGCAGGTCTGCCACCCAGTGTGGCTGCACAGGTGGTGCACTCAGCAGGGCGGCGGTTCATTGTCAGCCCTGTACCAGAAGCACGACTTCGAGAGTCATTTTTTGGCCCTTCCTCTGCCAGCACATCTTTTGGAGATGATCTGGCAGGTGAGTCATTTCCTCTGATACAGGCACAAGGATCTTGCACTGGTGCATTCCATGCATTTGATTGAGCAACCTTGTTTTCTCGTTTTAGTGTCTGAGTCTGCCCTAGGTAACCAAACACAACAAGGGCAAACCATCCAGCCTCCCAACACCAGCCAACCCTCAGTATTACCCCCTCAACCTGCATACCAGGGCCCAGCTACAGTTGTACAGAACACCTCTGTCTCTGTGCCTGTTGGTTCCACTTCCCCACCTACATCTGCTCAGATACCCCGGACAGGCAGGACATCTCCATCTCCTTCCCTTGCCCCATCAGATCAGCCCATGACCCAGCGTCGCACCTCACTTCCCACTCCAACGATTTCCCACCAGTTGCCTGAGAGTAACATCACTGTTCCTACCTCTGTTGGAGAACAGCTTCCTGTTCCTGCTCACACTTCCACCCCTACACCTCTGCCTGTAGTTGCCCCAAGCCAGTGTGGGGAGAGTGAGGGGGAGACACAGGGCAAGTCGCCAGGTATCGAGGACATCTTGGCACTGGACAAGAAGCTCCGTTCTCTATTCCATGACCAGGGCTCCTCCTTGGGTTCCTCAGCCCAGCCTGATACATCAGGAGATGTGGTCCCAACCTCCTCACCTCCCAACACCATCAGTTCTCCACCTCCTGGCCTGGCTTCCACTGCAGGCCATGTGACACCAGGGAGCTTATCTCTGAGTTCCAGTGGGCACTTTGCTGCTGGTACGTTTGCTTCTCAGAGCCAAGGAGGTCCTGCTACTGTACAAGTGCAAACTAGTCAAGTTGACCTTGGTGTACCAAAAACGCAGGTAGGCACCGTTGTACTTTTCAGGGGTTTCGTTGGTGTTTCTTTTGGTGCAGTTTTATTTTATTGATTTTTATTAAAAAATTTTCTCCTATAATTTAGACTTCTGTAAGTGGACCCCAAGATGGCGTGACTACTGTAGACAACCAACAGCCAGTGACCTCGCCAACTGGTGAAGGTTTTAGACTTGGCCGATTTCAGGTAGTGAGACACGTTCCTGTCTTTTTAATTAGCTGATCTTTCTAATAGACATATTTCAACAGGCTTTTTAAATAATCCGTGTCCAGGTCTCTGTGGCCACTGATCAAGCTGTGGACGGTGCACCTTGCCAGAATACCATGGTGTCGTCTTCATCCACAACTTCCTCATCTTCATCCTCAACATCCTCCGCAGTCTCAAGCCCTGAAAACACTCTTCATAAATATCAAACTCTGCCAAGCCCTGGGCAAGACCTTTCAGAATCCACCACTGCTCCTCCTCCTCCTCCTCCTGCTGCTGCTACTGATGCTTCTACTACTACTACTACTGCTACTACTACTACTACTACAGTTGGGCGCTTTCAGGTGACCTCCAGTGCCGATGTCAAGGTGGGACGTTTCTCAGTTACTCCAGCTGGAATGGAGGATGCAGACTCGAAAGGAGATGATGATGTTGGTGTGTCCACTATAGTCCAGCCTCCCAACTCCCAAGGCATCTTAAGCAGTGATGACTCTGAGCCAGAGGATGAAGCTTTTAAGAAAGAGATCAGACAGCTCAAAGAGAGGTAGGATTCTTAAAAAAAAATTTTTTTTTATTATTTAATAATAATAATAATAATAGTAATAAGTGCACCTTGACATTTTTCCTGGTTCTTTTGTTCAGTGATTTTATTTACCATCGTTGCTTTCTTTCTAACAGGCATTTGAGTGAAATCCAGGCCTTGCACATTAAGCAGAAGAAGGAGCTTGATGAACTGTGTGCACGGATGGGCAAAACACGTCCTTCTGTAATGGCTTCCTCACCTGTATCTCTGGCAGGAGGCCGGCGTAGACTCAGCAAAAGTAAGAGCAACAAATCCAGCCGCAGTGGAAGCACCCACAGCAGCCCTCATCAGCAAGGTATACCACTAAGTACCTTTTCCACAAAGACACAATATGGTCTCTATGCTCGGTCACAATGGCAAATCCTCATTTTTGAGAATTCTTTCCTCCGCTTGCATCAGATAAACGTAACAAACAGGCTTCGGTCAGTCAGCCAGCTACAGGAATGGATCCAGATCAGGAGGTTCACACAGAAGGTAAAGGTTTTGCCTCTTCATTCTTTTTTTGAGGGCTTGTTGAGCCTATAATTTCTATACAAATTGCGTTATTTCTGGACTAAATAATTCTGCATTCTTTCGTTCACTTATTAATCACAATACAAACACATTCATTTTTCTTTTTTGCGTTCTGTGTTTCCTAATACCCATTACAGAGACCACCATGACAAATAAAGCAGAAAATGGATCAAACCAAGCGGCTAACCTTCCACGAAAAGGCACATTTACAGATGAACTCCACCAGCTGGTGGACGATTTTGCTCGGGATGCCAAGAGCCACACGCACATTAAGAAGAATGGCAAACAAAATTCTCAAAGCCTTGATGTAAGCAGCTTTAACCATATTTTACCTTTTAGCTATACAGGTGCTCCCCTAGTTATGATGGGCTGACTTCCGATTTTTCGAAGTTGCGATGACTATTGCAATCCGCTACAAATTGCAAAATATTTATAAAATATTTAAGATTCGCGGGTAGGCATCGCTGGCAGGTCAGCGTAATGGCGTATGACGTACAATACATTAGGACGACGTCCAGAAGAACGCAGACGACACCCAGAAGAACACAGACGATGCCCGGATTTACGTCACTTGCCTTGCGTGGTGCCTCACTCTTTGCCGCAACTCATGTTGTACTGTACAATGCATTACCAAGTGTTTTTTGTGTGCTTTAAGAGCTAGTTTTAATTCAAAAGGATGTCTTCTAAACACCTCAGCATGTCTCCTACAGGAATAGACTCCTGGGTAAGCTAGGCTAGGATACCTAAGCTAGGCTAAGCAGTGGCTAATGACAATCGACATGCAATATTTTTGGCTTACGATAGGTTTTGCAGAACGCATCTCCATCATAACTTGAGGACTACCTGTTTCCTACCTAATTGTAATCATTGTCAATTAGTCAGTTTGTTAATGTGTCTGTACATACTTGATCTGTAAAACCAGGGAATTATTTTGTGAGCAAACCTCTTTTCCCCCCTTCCTAGGCAATTCCTCGCAAGTTCTCTGCACCAGGGCAGCTGTGTGCCACAGGTGGTCCTGTATGTGCTCCCTGCGCTAACTCTTCTGCTGGAAGGAAGGGTTCATTGAGTTTGACATCTCAGCAACACACCTACCCCTGCGCCCCTTATGTCCCGTCACAGTGGTTGGGGCCAGCAGGAAATGCAGTAGGCAGCAGGCCTACTGCAACAAATGCTCTCAATTCGGGTTTCCAAGTGGCTGCAGGAGCTCCTAAAGCAGGAACTAATGGTGGAGGAACCCATATGCGGACCACTCAGGCGAGTTGAGATAAAAAAAAAAGGGACCTCGCAACGCACATGGATTTAGCCTAATAGTTGACTGTGAACTGTTTTCAATCATCTATAAGCATATTTTAGTCCCAAACTAGACTTAATCTCTGTCAAGAAAACCAGCTTTGAAGGAGTTAAGAAAGTTTAGTGAAGCAAAGGGAAAAACCCTGATAAATGTTTGTTTTAATCTGTGGGAAAATGTAAGTAGACTGTTTACAGTAAACAGCAGCCAGAAAGCCTCTAAAGGTCTCGGTGACTTGGTTAGTTCATAAGTCGTATGTGCAGTTAGGGCTGGAAGACTTTGGGCCTTACAGACGGATGTGTACAGATTGGTATGACAGTGCTAGACTAAGACGAAACTAAAGCTATGGCCTTAATTACTAAGCGTTAGTCTCTTTAAGTGGGGACACGTGGATGTCATGGATGTCTTTGTAATGTAAAAAGGATTTTAGTACGCAGTGAAATGGGTAACTTTTTTTCCTAAGCAACCTGCAGTTTAGTTTAAACGTCTTCTTATCTACACTGTATAGTAAGTAAAAACAGCAGGATGAGTTCGGTCTGTAAATGCTGCCAGTGCACGTCTTCTGTACCCAAGCAAGACAGCAATAAACAAGATACAGGAAGTCGGTGACAGGATGGAGCAAGGAAAAGCTTTGGGTTGGTGAAGCAGAGTTGTAGGTTTAAATTATACAACCTTATTACAAAATAATCATGAGTAGTAGGGGATCTGTTTCTTTTTTCCACTTTGAAACGTGTTAATTTCTTTTTTTTCCTTCAAAATGTTAGAATTTGACCTAAGGACAAAGATGTGCAATATCTATGAAGGTTAAATAAGCAGGGTGACAGAGCACTTGACAAACCTTTACACCGTTGTCCATGATAAGTATTTGCATTGTGACTTTTGTATTTGTGACTACATTTGTCTATATATCATGTAGGCCTGTATTCTCTGAAAAACTCCTACTGTAACTCGGTGGATGTATCGAGGGCATGCGGGTTGTAGGCGTTCTGCAGTAGCTATAGCCCGTAGCTTGCTGCAGACTCCTTGCTGCATGCGTATGGGGTGCCTTCTTCTAAACTATCCGATTGTTTCTGTGCCAGGCTTGACACAGTTATCCTCTCTATAATGCATTTTCTCGAAATACGTTCGTCACAGTTCACACTGGCTACAATTGTCCTGCTCAAATTGGTAGAAAGTTCTCTTTATCTAAAACTCAATCAATATACAGGCATGTTACTGTGAAGTAAATCAAAGTATCCACCATTAATACTTTTACAGATTACAGTATTGCACAATTTGTACCACTCACCTAAACATAATTACAAAGCCACAAAACACAGTGCCATTCCCACACAGAAGTGATTTTTCTCTCACCTCTGAAATGATTCGCTCGACTTCTCTAGAGAAGGAAAAACGTTACTGCAATGCAGAATATGCACCGTTTTAAAAGGTTAAGCAGGCTCGGGAGGCTGATGTTACTTTTGATACTTGAGTGCATGAATTTTTCTAAACCTTTACTTTAATCTGATTTTCATAAACCACTTGATCACAACAGTTTTCAAAGTACCACTAGTGTCACCACACACACAAACCCAGCTATACTCGCATTGCTCTCAAAGCTGCATGTTTTAAAACCGGAATATTTCACCTGATTATTAAATCAGCATTAATCTTTTAGGTTTAAAAAAAAAAAAAAAAAAAAAAAGGTAATACTGCTAATGCATTTGATTCTCAGTTGTCAGTTTTGTCCCAGGTCCATTTGGTGACTATTGATGATTGTGTTAATTTTTTTTTTTTTTGTATATACAAGAGATGAATTAAATCATTTTGGAATTGATCTTTGGTCTTCACTTTGTTTTCACTACATTATTCCTTTTAATATTCAAGGCTTTAAGTTTACGCACGGCTCACAGTTTTATAGTCCTTCTCTATACCACTGTACCATTAAATACTCATCAGGTACTTTGTTAGGAACATTTGTAACACTGTGCATACATGTAACAATCCAAATCAGCCACACATGGGATTTTCAGTCTTTCTTCAGGCATTACAAAGAATAATGTGGGGGGCGAGGACAAAAACTTCCCAATTCTATCTGTGGAAATGCTTACTTGTACAAAATGGCCATGTTAACTCGAATAACCTGCAACTGGACAGTCACTGAAGCCTCAGATGCTTGATATTAATTGAGAAGCGGAATCTGACGTCGTCCTCTGTGTCATGGTTCGTGATCGTATTTAGATTGCGAAATAGTACATTTTGAACCCATTTTTCAATAGTAAGCAAATATGAAATAGCATGAAACTATCTTCAGATGTCATAATATAGTTTTCCATATCAGCCAATCTTTCTTCACAGTTTATAAGTAATCTTTTTTTTTAAATTCCTTTTTACAAATGAAGTGTGATGCAGAGCACTTTCCCAGTATTACATTTATCATAAGAGCTTTATATCCAATAATCTTTTAAACAATGTTGAATATTTATTAACACTTCTGTACAAATAAAAAAAAAAAACCATGCAATAAATTAAATTCACCAAACATAAAATGTCAAATAATTTCAAGGCTCGAGCTTCCTTTTCTTCATGTACTGCCCTTGTCGGTATGGGCTCTGCAGACCTGCAGGATTTAAGAATTAAGAATCTGAGTGTTGGATACATAACGTATATTATTTAATTTAAAAAATTACAGTTTGCAGATGCTCATTACTGCTCTTTCTAAGTCCCGAACCTTACCTGACCCTCTAGCTGTATTCTGGGCTGCTGAATTATTGTGTCTATAGTTTGTGGCTCCTCCTTGCCCCTGATGGTCGTACGGTTGAAGCGGTGGCCTCAGTGAAGTGCATCTCTGAGGAGTTCTGCTGCGCGTCATCATCACGTGTTTGCTCGGCGTAGCAGGACGAGGCAGCCCTGACGATCCTCTCGCTGGATCCTCGAGCACATCGATGCCATCTAGAGTAAAATCCCACAGCTCTGGATCATCTGAGGAAAAAAGTTTGGCCATTGATACAGAAACCACCTCTGACACGATAATTCTCACTTCTGTATCCAGTGGGATTACACCTAATAAAACACTGATAAAGCTATTAAAAAAAGATGAAGACAGACTTGTCACACTTCTAACTCTTACCGGTCATATGTTCCTCCTTTTTGACCAGCATTTCACATGCAGAAGGTGTGCTGTGGTTAATGGGACCCAAAGCCTGGCCTTAGGAGACAGTACTGCTATAGCCAAGGCAACTTCCCCCTCACACACAAAAACTGGTCCAAACAGCAACCAAGTGAATTTAAATTAAAAAATAAAGCCTTAGTATTTTCCTAATGAATGAATGAATAAATAAATAGATGACAGCAGCGATGGCAAAATCAAGCTCCCTGCCAACTGCATCCAAAAATGCATTTTGCATTACTCAAATCTTTTATTCACGATGCACTTTAGTGACACCTGGTGCTCAAAAGATTTTGTGCAATTATTACTGTACTGCATTTAAGTGCATGCAACTACTGTATACCTAAAAAATATTTGTTCTAAATAAAAAAAAAAAAAAAGGTTTAAAAATCTGAAATGATATGTACAATCTGAAATAATATCTGATAATAGCATCTGAGCATAAACTTAGGATACGTCTACATTATATCAGTTTACAGCAAGCCTACTGACGTCCAAATATTCAACTTAATGAATAAACTTTTAATCCAGCCCTAGTTACTATCACTTCCTATTACTTTATAGGTACGGCTCATGGTTGACCTAGAAATTGGTGAGAGTGTCAGAGCTAAGCTGATTTCACTTGTAATATTAATATCTTGTCATGTGTTTATGGCAGAATGAATCAAGCATCGGTGCTTTTTCAACACCCGCTTCAGGACTTGGGTGAACGTGTGCTCCTCTGTGTTTAACCAGCACATAGTGACTATAAAAAGAAAATTCTGATGTACAAACACAAATTGCTGACTACAAAAGTAGTGCATCTATTGTATTAATATACAATAAAAAAAAGAAAGCAACAGAAAAAATAGACATCTTCAATGTACTAAAATCTCGCAACTCACGTGATCAGAAAACTAAAATGTTTGTTTCTTCATTTTGCATTTTGACAGAATTAAAATCAGCACAATTTTATCTGCCTAACACTTTTAACAAAGGACTTTGCTACAAAACAGTAAATCATTGTTTGTCTAGATATGGCTCCTGGAAAATTAGATGTTTGTGCAGGTTTTGTTTTTAACAGAATAGCACCACCAAACCAGATTATAGGGTTGTTTTTTTTTTTTTAAACTCATTTTGTTGTATGTGTGACCTGTTATGTAACAACAAGAATGCTGTGAGCTCCGCCTCTCAAATTTCCTGAGGAAGTACCAAAAACCCTACAGACTAGAACCTTTAGTACTGGACTCCTAGTTAAAGAAGCAGGGGAAATGCAGTTTCCTAGTACTTTCTGCAGTGGAAATGGCCTTAGGTCGGTCAATCCAGACCATCAAAATAATCAGCCGATAACCCATAATTCCCTGGGCATCCCCCAACTCCTAAAAAACCTTTTATGTTCTCTCTGGGTAAGCCTCTTCGTTGTACCTGTGTTAGGATGAGACCCTGTGGGTTCAGCCTTTGGTTGAACTTTTCCCTGCTGTATCTTCTTGGCTTCCATCTCCTGCCTGAACTTCTGCTGCAGCTGCTGCTGCCTCAGCTTCCTCTGCTGCTTGGAGTCCAACGCAGGGTCAGAGCAGGACAAGTCGACCATGTCCGCTGATGATCTAACCACGGAGACGGAGAGAGTGCGTCAGCACGCTGGCTTTTACAAACAACAGAAGCAGCTGGTGTGGTTTAAACTGACGTTCCATTGTGGCGCTACTTTAGCAGGATGCCGCATCTGCCGTGCCTGTTTGTAATTTCAGTCTGCTATTTAATTAAAATGAGACAACGATTTTGCACAGTACTTTACAGTTTCAAAAGATGCCTTAGGTATTGAAAGCTTCAGTGGTTTGGGAAGACTCAGAACTCTTTGTTTTAAAAAAAAAAAAAAAAAAAAAAAAAAAAAAAAAAAAAGGTATTAACTGAGTGGCACTGGAATGTGCCTGGGTCATGACGTGACTTCACTGCAATATTGACAATATATGGTCAGATCTCCCAAGCTCTTCTCTTTACATGTTTTCCCCCACTTCTAAGTGGGGTCGATGTGGATAGGGAGGACCCACAGGGTTAAGGTGCTTCCACAAGGGCCTGGGGATTGTACCGTCTGACTCTCTCATCAGTAACCTTGGGAGTCACCACTATATGGGTTATTGTACACCATATGGGCACGACGATCAGGCGTCCACATACTTTTGGCTGATTTTGCCTTCATTTAAAAATAATCCTATATCTCCTAAAAGACTTTAATTAAGCATTTGGACCACAAGAAATATAGTGTCACCCATAGGTGGCACCAAGTAAGAAATAAAACGCTTAGGTCATGCCATTATGGGAAAATAATCAATAATGTGACGCTGTGAGGTTTTTGACCAAACAGACAGACAGACAGACAGACAGACAGGTTTATTCTCCTATAACAGCATGCCCCAAAGTGTTTTATTCCTCTTACACCACAGCAATTTACCACCTATTCCTAAACAAAACCAGCTTCTAACTGATGACTTGGCTTCACAAGAGCAGCTAACAGTCCACTTGAGGATCATGTTACCTGGACATGTTAGTGGACCTGTTTTCATAGTCCTGTTGAGCCGAAATGTTGACTGAACGCGAGGTCATATTTGGGTTTGGGTTGCGGGAGCTCACAGTGCTCTGTGGCCCTGCAGGCGCTGGCTGGATTCCAGTCTGTGCTGACGGAGAGCTCGGTACTGCTCCGGGTGGATTACTGAAAGCCCTGGAGTCAGTACGGGACAGGCTGCTGTAGCGAGCCTTCTCCACCGCCGGCTCATTATCGCTGCGCTTCGTCTTGTGTGGGTCTAAAGGTGAAAGGGGCTGCAAGAGGAAGAGCAAATTAATCAGTAACTGCATTTCCACACATGACCGTCGTATCCATCTGGTAGTGGAAGATAACTAGAGGACAGGTAGGTATTAAGCAATTGAGCACGAGGGGGTGAGCGGGTCATCACATGACTTGGTCATAGATCCACACAGCCGCAATGTCATTTGCAAGAAGGCACAATCTGGAGTTTCTTTTATATACTGGAACAGTAAGGGAAAAAAGTAAAGCAAAGTGACTACCGGTACATGATTTCCAAGAAAAGCATGTCAACAGATATTCTTAAAATGTTAAATTTAAGACACCTTAAAAAAACCAAAAAAGAAAAACCAACCACAACACATGGCTTGCTACCATGTAAGAAGGAAGCAAATATTACTATTGTAGTAGTATAGTGGGGAGAAATTTCTCACATGCTGTATGAAAAATAACACTATACATGAGGTGAGATATGACAAGTAGAGACTATAATTGAGCCATTTTTGGACATTTCAACAAGTTATAACATAGCTAAGCAACTACTACAACTAATATTAATAACAATAATAATAACACTCTTCTTATGAATCTATGGGCAACAGGATGCAAGTCAAACATTGTCTTTTTCAAATAGCTTCATTTTTATGTTTGTATTTGCTAAAATATGGTGAACAATTTGAAACTGTGTGGAGTTGTATGATCATTGAGGTTACTTAGCAACCTGTGATCAGCGGACTGATACAGATCTGACGAGGGGTTGGGCCCACAAGACACATCCTGTTATCAGAGCTATCAGCAAAACTGTGCTTTCTGTATTTCCAAATGAAACAATGAAGCTCACGGGTGAAAGAATTCGAATTGTATGCCGTTTAAAGTCACCTGACCTGCTTGGGAATCTTGTTGACTGCGATCAGATACTCCTTGTTAAGAATGCAGTTCCCAAGAGCATTTCCAAAGCACCTAGATGTAAAGAACCACCGAGTGTAATTCAAATCATTCCAACATAAATGCACTTTTCTAGAATATATTTTGATGATAATAATAATAATAATAATAACACAAAATTTCACATCATGCTCCAGTTCTTTGCTCGTCATCTCAATCTGCTGCATCTGTGGCCTAAAAGTAAAAAAAAAAGTTTGTGTGCCTGATTTTTGCGGCTGAAAAAGTGTGTGCAAAGATCAATTCTGCAGTGACGTGCAGATTCCTAAAGGTTTTAGAGTTGGGGTGGGTGGGGGGGAAGCAAAATCATAAAGAAACCGAGTTACTGGCATGTTTATGAGTATGTCTGTGTAGGTAACACATAACCACAAGCTGTAGTATGTATTGTAAGTGAGTTTGGAGGGAGTTTCCACTATGTCCACTGTTTTTTTTCCCCTCAGATGCAGTAGAGAGACAAGAAGTTTAAAAAAAAAAAAAGTTTTTTTTTTTTTTTTACGGACGGTTTGGGATTACTTCAGTGCTCGTTTCAGCCCGTCTGTAACAGCCTCTTTTCTTGCCTTCTCCAGTGACAGCGCCTTGGATTTGAGACCTTCGCTCACTCCATAGCCCACATCTTCATGGAACGATCCATCCTGTGACAAAGACATGCGTCTCACGTACCAGAAATGATCATTTAACTGATTACAGCAGTGGAGTCAGGTTTAGTTCCTGCTCTACTGGAACAACTGGCTACACTGGTCCTTTTGCAGAAAACTTTGGACTCTCCTTGGGTGTATTATGCATAATTAATGATCTAAATTGTTGGATTTGACAGCTCTCTTACCTTTAACTGAACCTTTACAAATGCACTGACTCCAACGTAAAATTTCCCATTAATCAGGTCAACAAAATCTGCACAGAGGGAAGGGTTTCTTTTAGTAAAAAATAATCTAAAGCATCTGGCACAGTAGTAATACAGTAATCCCCCACTATATCGCGGTTATAAGTAAGTTATCGTGGTAATAAGATTATTTTAATCGAGTTATCTTGATTCATCATTACACAGGCATGTATATGTTCCTGTATAATCTGCTGTATGTAGCCAAAGGTTTGGGACACCTAAACATCACTCTCAGATGGACTTGTCGAACATCCCATTGCACATTTATTCCCCTTTTGATGTTATAATAAGCTTCACTCTTCTGAGAAGGCTTTCCAGTACATTTTAGAGTGTAGCTGTGGCGATTTGTGCTCACATTCAGCTACTAGCATTAGTGAGGTCAGGCAGTGACGTTGGACGAGGTGGTCCGGAGTGCATTTGGGGATCCAGTTCATCCCAGACGTGTTCAGTGGGGTCTTCACGGAGCTGGCTTTGTGCACAAGGGTATTGTCATGCTGGAACAGGTTTGGCCCTCTTAGTTCCAGTGAAGGGAGACTGTAATACTACAGCAAACAGACATCCTGTAGAATTGTCTGCTTTCAATTTTGTGGCAAATGTTTGGGAAAGACCCACATTTGGTTGGGATAATCAGCTGTCCATATACTGTATATTTGGATATAGTTTATATTATGCAGTCAGCAAACATTGCATTATTTCTGAATTAATTCTGTAAAACCAAATTGCTGCACTGCAATATTGTACAAGCTTTGATCTATGAACTGCTGGTATATTTTTGTTGGTAATATTTAGTGGAGTTGAACCATAGTCAGTCCAAGTAAAACACAGTAGATGACAATGTACTATTCGGTATTGAATCTTATTTATTTACCTATTTTCTTGCTTTATGCTGGTTTTTTATTTATTTTTTTATTTTTTTACAACTATTACAAAATCCTATTTTGTCTTTCACTACTATTTTTTAGATATTTAACTGACAATTTTTCATCTACTTTAGGAGTCTAGAGGCAGTAAGTAATTCTTCGTTGTTGATTAAAAGCTGAAAACATTAATAATTACTCTGCTGTTATTCTTGTGTGGCTTATCCAAAATGTACTAATCTTGTCCATGACAACATTTATGTTTGTACGTCAATAATGACAATCACGTCAAACGTGGAAAGTTTGAATTGAGGCAACACACAGTATAATCAGACTAGATCATCCTTACCAACATTTTGTTGAGAAATTGAGTGAGACCAGCCATTGTAGCCAAACATTTCATTAGCCAGACTGATGACCTTGTGACCCTCAATGTAACAAACCTGCAAGAAATATTGAGACAAAGTACAAGTAAAGTAAAAAACAAAAAATAAATCATAAATTACAAGCTAGGATTTAATAACATCACTGTCCAAACAGTATGAGATGGTCTCCTTGCCTTTTGTCCTCCTCCTGCCTGCCGCGTGCTAATGTACTCAGGGCCGAGCATCCGTCGGAGAGCATCCTGAATGGCCTGGTACTCCTCAGCCGTGTAGTGGCACTGAAATATCACCATCATTAGCGTTCCTGTCCTCAACTTTTACTGAACAGTTCTACACTGAAGATTATAATATTTGGGAGTGGCACCGTGGTTCATGTTGTGGGGTGTACTAAATTGCCCCTAGAATGTGTGTGTGTGTGTGTGTGTGTCCACTGTGCCCAGTGATAGACTGGCATCTCATTCAAGTTGTACTGCTGCTTCACTTCCAGCATTCCTGGGACATAGGAGTTGGGTCCACTGCCACCGTGACCAAGACAGACTGGAATTCATGGGCTGATGGATGGATTAGTATCCATGGATGGATGGATGGAAATCCATGGTTGGACAGAAGGATTCAAATCCGTGGTTGCTTGAATGGACTGGAATTCATGGTTGGTTGGTTAATTAGTTGGATGGATGGATGGATGGATGGATGGATAGATCGACTCAAATCCATGGTTGGTTAGTTGGATGGATGGACTGGAATCCATGGTTGGTTGGTTAGTTAGTTGGATGGATGGACTGGAATCCATGGTTGGTTAGTTAGTTGGATGGATGGACGGGAATCCATGGTTGGTTGGTTGGTTGGTTGGATGGATGGATAGACTCAAATCCATGGTTGGTTAGTTAGTTGGATGGATGGACGGACTGGAATCCATGGTTGGTTAGTTAGTTGGATGGATGGACTGGAATCCATGGTTGGTTAGTTAGTTGGATGGATGGA
>JAQMCW010000002.1:18901622-18924138 GCA_030068335.1 Chrysichthys cranchii
TGTGAGAGAGAGAGAAAATTGTGTGTGTGTGTGTGTGTGTGTGTGTGTGTGTGTGTGTGTGTGTGGGTGAGAGAGAGAGAGAGAGTGTGTGTGTGTGTGTGTTGGGGGTGTAGCAGGGCGGATACGCTTATGAAAGGAGCAGGAAGCTGTGCTTGGTTCATTCATCCCGCGGTGAGTGAGAGCAGCGGCCCCCGGTTCAGCTGATGTGATGTGCGGATGATGATGAAGAGAAGGGCGCTCGGCTGAAGCAGCTGCTGGTTCCTCCCCCGCTCACACTCACTCAGGGGCGGCGTGTCACCGTGCTGTTACACCGCTGACCCCCTGGCTGCTCGCTTTATTTCTACCTTTTCTATAAGGCGGCGTGTTTAGTGTCCCTGTGATTATTGTGAAGAGGCCAGGCGCCTGTAGGATGGGGTGCGCAGCGAGTGGCGATAAAGCGGCCAATGACAGGAGCAGGCAGATCGACAAGAACTTACGGGACGAAGGAGAAAGAGCCGCGCGCGAGGTCAAGCTGCTCCTGCTCGGTAAGTCAGCACAGCCACCGAGCAAAGCTCTCCAGGCTGCACTCAGGAACACTCACCGACAAGGCCAGCTTTAGCTCACTGACAGCATTCTTGAAGGAAAGAGAGATACAGTGCAGCACGCACTGCCATTATTTCTAACCCTGTGTAGTGGACTACCTGTGTAGGGAGCTAGGAGCTATTTGGGACTCAGCCATAAGAACTTCACAACAAAATCTTTACAGCAGCCAGGAATCTGTGAGTAAACACAAAAAGCGACAGGGCACTCTTTCTTTCTTTCTTTCTTTCTTTCTTTCATCTAAAGACAATAACAAGGCAATTAGGACAATAATAAGTAATAAAACATGTAATAATAACTAAGTTTATTCACAAACGATGAACTTGTTACAAGGTAGTGTTTAAGTGACTAAAGGTGGCTAAATTAGCTTGAATCCTATTTTTAACCCGTTTCAGTTTTATTCATCAGTACAACTGCTTAACTTCTGAACTCTACATTTAGGAAAAGTTTATTTTTTCTATAACTTTCGCAACTCTGTATGTTGACATACACGGCTGAAAAAGCCCCTTTGGTCACAGTATAAATAAGTAACTGCCACTACTTACAGAAAATAAACTTATTTCTCTCTTAATTTTCAGTGAATTATAGAAACATGCCAGCCAAACCTGTTACAGAGACACATTAATGCTGTTTTCATTAAGAAGCAGGTAATAAAATGGTTTATGTTCCTTAGTGAGAATTAGGAAGTGTTTAGCATCACATCAGCCTTTATTTATAGTATTAAATTAAAGTTTTTTTTTATTTTGCAGTAAAGCAAAGCAATAATCTACATTTCCATTTAAACCCCATGCATTAATATCCACACACAAGCTGGTTTTAGCTGGGAATCAGTCAATACTCAGTAATAGGGTTAAAATACAGCATATAGTATGTACACAAGGAGAATCAAGTGCCTAAATATTTGCCAACAGAAATGTTTCTACGTACAGTATCCAGAAACAGTGGGTTTTATATTTGTGTCCCTGGTTTGTCTTAGTTGTTGCCTTATGTAGGTGGTGTTGTCGTTGTTGTTGTTTTTTAGGTTGTTTTCTGTACAGCTGTGATTAAATAATATTGTATCTAAACATGAATCAATGGTTTCCAAATAAAAAAGGGTAATAAAATGCACTGTATCTTGTGACTGTTTTGGTCCATTCAACCGTACACATTTTTAGACTTTTTTCTACTTTCATTAGTATCTTTTACCTAGAAAGGTGCACATATAGAGTACCTTTAAATCCGTATGCTTAAAGGTAATTTCAGCCTTGTTATGTACCTATGATTTTTTTTCTTTATTCTTTCTTTCTTTTCTTCTTTTTTGAAAATATGCTATATCCACATTTCCAGGTGAAAAATGCATGTTAAAGGCACAAACGTTCAGCATACCACCCCAGTGACAAGAGTGCATTCATGTACTTCACCTTAAAACTAAATCCTGTAGCATTTCAACTAGATATTTTCAATTAACGATTAAAACCGCTAAATAATTCTTGAACTTTGGTGAATATTTGATTAATAATAACAATGCTGGAACTAAGTAGCCTGCATAATGTATTTATTTTGTATTACACTGATGACTTGTAGTGCTAATTAGGGCTAGATCATTTTCTAAGCTCTACTTGTGAGCCTGACAACTTCACCTACGATGTTTTGTACCTTTGATGTTGTCTTTTAATTTCAACAGCTGGAAGCATGCTTGTTAACCATTTGGGAATTTCATTCACTTGCCAATTGGGCAACACACACACACACGTGCGCGCACACACGTGCCCCATAGGAGCTGGTTAATTAGGCAGACCGCTGTGTACTTTAATGGTTGTTTGTTGTAAAGTCACAGGTCTGGCAACATGTCCATTTGTTTCTGCATGTGCAAGTGCAATAAAGCCAGAAGTTTGGTGAAGAGTGGAAGAGGAGGTTGGGAGCGCTGTGGTAGAAAGTGAAACCGCTGTATCGTAGCAGAGTCACGAACACTGCGGCAGTATCTGATGGCTTATCATAATGGTGTCAGGAAGGCCATGGTATAGCTTAGGGTTTGGCCAAATTTGAGTTTTGTGCATCAAAGCCATGGAAAATCTCACAATCGCACTGTTCTGTGGCCCTTAGGGGCTACAAGAGTTACTTTAAAAGCCATTTGAACATCTGTCTATTTTTGTCAAAGCACAACAGACTTATTTAAGGTGAGACGTGTGAAACCTTTTGGCAAGGACTTCCATGGTGGCAGATGTCAATCTGTCCATCCCTTTTACCCTTAGGATGCCCTTGTGCTTCTCTTAGCCATCAGGCTGTTGCCTAGTAACCACACAGCCAGCTTGAATTACCACACCATAAAAGTGGCAGGTGGGGCAGACTAAACAAAAGGTGCAGCTATTGTGCCAGGACACACGTTCGCACAGAGACCCGCTTCTCAGACCCGCTTCTCTACAGTGGACTACTATTTGTACTTTTAAAGTACTCATTGTACTGTATGTTCTCGGGAAAATCCACAGTGGGCAGGGAAAGTACAAGACTGCATATATGGGCGTTATGCTGATCACTATCTGGCAGTGTGAGAAGCTTCACCATATCACTCGTCTGTATTTTTCCCCCTCTCACAAATCCAGCATCAGGAACAAATGCCACCGAGTAATAGTATTTAATGAAGAACATCTTTAAAGGCTCTTAGAGCACATTTACATCCATCTGTTTCTTATGCTGGCTTGCTTGTGTATACAGCATTCATTTGACCATTCATATTGTAAAGCACCAGCATAAAACTCATAAATCTCATTGTATATATGTAGATCATTATTGCAACCCCTCACTGCAATATAGATACTTGTGGCAACAAAGGAAAAACAATCATAAAGTGCCTTAAAAAGGTGGTGGGCTGCTGTGAGATCCACTACACCTTGGCACTGATTCTGCACGTTTCTAGAAGTATACTGGAGTGATGAACACTATTCTTCTAAAAGGTAGTTTCTCAAATGGTGTTTTGAGTCCTTTATCTGACAGAACACTCCAAAATCTCCCAGAAATGTCCAGTTGGGTTGACATCTGGAGCATGTGAAGTTCATATCACATAACTTGCCTCATTTTCATCCTTATCAATACATTTAGCGTGCCTCCGTGCCCTGTGGATGGGGCGGAGTCATCCTGGACGAGACCACGACCATCGGGATAGATTATGTTTCGTCAGAGGATAAAGGTGAACTTTGTATTGACTTTGCATTGATGCATCCCTTTAAGGGGACATGTGGAGCCAAGCCATGCGAGAAAAATAAATGAATGCCCCCTTTTGTATAACAGAGCCACTGTTTTTTCCTTTAATTTGTCACCTGTTTGTATTGTGCAGACCTACAAGAAAGTGACAAGTGCAATGAGGAAACTGAATGAACTGTTTCATTCTTCTGGATACCATGAGTTTGTGCATTGTCTAAAAATATTGAATGACGCAGTGATGAAAAACTGTGTTGTCACTTAATCACAGGGTCCTTATGCGACCTTCAACGCAAGGTCTTCTTTCTTTTATACTCTTTTCTAAGGCAAATGATGAGCGGTTCTTTTTGTAAAAGAGATCTGAAAGGTTTTAGTCAAATCCACGCTTGTATTTTCAGTCAACGAACCAGATTGTTACTGTTTATAAATTTAACCTACTTTTTTTTTTTTTTACCCTTTTTTGTCAGTTTAGGTTTTATAGTTTCTGTTATTTCCCTAACATAAAGTCCACCGGTGAGAGCTTGTTTGTTTCCTCGAATTTGAGCAGTATTTATGGGGCTGCGGTTGTGCCCCTAAGCCCTAGAGTTTGGAGCTGTTGTGATTTGAGCCATGTGTGAGGAGCTGACTTTGCCTAATTGCTGTTTGCGCTTTGGGACCAAGAGAGATCTTTTGGTCCCCTCAGGACATCCCCAGAAAGCCACTTGGGGAGGAGCAGTGACTAATTGAAACAAGCTTAGTAAACATCCAAATCAGCTTTCTCTCACATCTGCTGGAAGTGAAAAGGTGAAAGACATTCGGTTCTTTTTTGTCAGCCCAAGATCAATTTTCAACTTCCAGATAATGTTTCTTTCAGTTTAGCCTCAGTATACAGGCCTTCCGGGACTTCGAGCAGGAATGCAATGCTTCTTCTAAATCCAGTGATCTCAACATCCAACACTTAAACAAAGAATTAAAAACAGTAAATGAATGCTTTTATTTTGGCTTCCAATTGAAACACAAGCTATACTAAATACCTAGGACTGGTTGGTTTCTGGAGAGACAACAGCACTAAAACCCTTGGGACTTTGTGTTCAAAACCCGAGATGCTGAACAATGGCTGGGCGTTTACAAAGAATGCACAGCCAACTCACTGCACCAGCTCAATGCATATCATTTGCTGCATGTGAAACCAAAGCATGCATAATCCTTTTAGCAAGATTTCCCTTTAATTCCATTGTAGGCAGTATGTGATTAATTAATCTCATCAGGCTAACGCCCACTCTGCTTTCCTTGAGTCGGCAGATCGGTTGCATGTTAAGCAGCTTCTGACGCAGTCGGCTGCTCCAAATTGTTGGTAAATTATGTAATTTTTTAGATATGGTGACTTCAATTTGCAGAGCTCATATACCAGTGGGAATTTCTAGCTGCTTTCAAGGCATACGATATCAGATTTCCGCTTCCTTTCATTTATCTCTTTCCTTGCTTCATAGCTGCTTCTTTGGAATTGCATGCATGGCCTGTATTTAGGCTGTGAGCTTTACATCGCTTATCTGTCTGGATGTAGCTGGAGTTACTTAAATCCTTTTTGAGGTTAAGATAACATGAATTGCATTCCTTTTTTTAGCAACATTATTTGTTAACGTTGCCAAAAACAAGTTAATTCTAATCAGCTTAGTAGTGCATTGAGATGGATAGTCTGTAGACAAAGGTTTTATTGAACAGATCACTTGTGAATAGGATTGCACTGTTTAGGAAGGTTGGACATGGGTTATCATGTATAACAAGAGTCTGATATTGAGCTAACTCAACTGAGCTTGACTTTTACTGACAGATTATTTTAGGTTCCTTTTGCATTATTTATTATTGTACTTTTATTAAAGGGTTTTATGCATATGTATTATTATTATTATTATTATTATTATTATTATTATGTAAAAATGTAATAGTATTTTTTCCCCATTTCCCCCCAAAGCTATTATTTGTTGCATTTTTATCATTCACTTATTTTACAATTTTTATGTTTCTTTCTGGTGTTTTTAATGTAAAGCACTTTATTAGATTATTCTTACTCCTGTTCTTATTACAGACCTTTGCCCTCAGTTTTGCTGAAAGAAAACAAAAGGTATTTTTTTCCTGTTTGTTTTTTTTCTCAGGTGCTGGTGAGTCTGGGAAGAGTACAATTGTCAAACAAATGAAGTAAGTCTTGCTCCTGTAAACCAAACCTCTTTAATAACAGCATACAAGGAAACTGACTTTTATTGCCTTCATAATCCAGTGAAAGTTCTTGATGCCATGTGCATTGTCGATGTTGTGTTGTCGCTCAGAATCATCCACCAAGATGGTTACTCAGAAGAGGAGTGCCATCAGTTGAGGGCCGTGGTGTACAGCAACACCACTCAGTCCTTGATGATCATCATCAGGGCCATGGAGCGGCTAGACATCGATTTCGCCGATGCTGTTCGTGCTGTGAGTGCTAATCGATGGAGAGGATGTCCATCTTCCAGCCTTGCGTTCCTCTCCAGTCAGGCCTAATCAAGTACAATGAGCTAGATCAACTCAACTGAAACAGCAATAAGAGCACTTGGAGGAAGCAGGCTTTTCCTTAGCAGAGATGGCTGTAGTGTGACTTTATTGTGATTGGTGTGTGTGTGTTTGTGTGTGTGTGTGCGTGTGTAAAATGCAGGACGATGCAAGGCAGCTGTTTGCTCTGGCGAGCACAGCTGATGAAGGCGACATGAGCGCAGAGCTGGCTGCCATCCTCAAGCGCCTGTGGGCAGACGGAGGTGTGCAGACATGCTTCGGTCGCTCCAGGGAGTACCATCTCAATGACTCTGCTTCATAGTGAGTTTCTAGATCTTATTTGCTTTTTCCCAGTTCCAAGAAAATGGGCATACTGATGCTTCAGTGCCTTTAGGACATTCAGCAAACATGTTTCGCTGAGATTATGAAGGTTTATGGGATTGTTTTGTCTCCACTACACTCCTGGGTGAAAGAAAAATTTGTCAAATCCAAAATTGCAAAAACATTAAGCTTGTAATGGTCTTAACAACAAATCATTGGTTAGAAAATTATAAAAAAACTAAAAAAAAAAAATGCACTCCTGAGCTTTCTGCCCTTATTTGCTTGTCAGTTTTCGTTGCAGAAAGTGAACTGGTGGTGGTGGTGGTGGGGGGGCTAGAAACAGAGAAATTTTCTCACATTGTCTTCTTGTACACAAAGAGAAAATCATGAAAAGATTTAAATGTTTGATACGACACTCCAACCACATGTCTGGGTGTTATATCATTACTTTCTCAAGCCATTAACACATAGTGAAAGAACACTGGCTCTTCTTTGTGTAAAACGCTGTCCGCAAGTTCACCCTCATTTAAGGAAATCAATGGGAAGAGGTATATTACATATTCAATTCCTTTATCTATTTCTTTAATTCTGGTTAATTTCCTGGGCAGTTATTTGCTATTGAGGTCTGATTAAAAGCTTAATGATTTGCAATTTTAATTTTGGCCCACCTCTTTGGCCTGGGAGTGTATGCCAAATCATCTACATGCACCAGAAATAAGCAAAATGCTCTATGTGTCACCTTGTACGATGTCCTAACAAACCTTCATACCATCGAGGACAGGTTTACTGTATTCACTTAAAGAAAAAAAAGCGTAGTCTTATTTACTATCTGAGATTCCCACACGCATTGCATCTACCAGATGAGCAGATCTTAATGATGCTATGCTTTTGAGAATCTGGCCCTTTTACTGTTTATGATAGACTCACGCCCTCACTTATCTTCTGCCGCTTAATCCTGGTCTGGGTCGCTGGGGGAACTTGGAGCCAATCCCAGCTGACTTCGGGCGAGAGGCGGGGTACACCCTGGGCAGGTCACCACCAATCCACCGCAGGGCGACACACAGAGACAGACAACCATTCACACTCACATTCACACCTACGAGCAATTTAGTGTAGCCAATCAGCCTAATCCCCTCTGTGCATGTCTTTGGACTGTGGGAGGAAACCGGAGTACCCAGAGGAAACCCACACGGACACGGGGAGAACATGCAAACTCCACACGGAAAGGCGCCCAGGTCGACCCCGGGGATCAAACCCAGGCCCTTCGTACTTTGAGGAGACAGTGCTAACCATTATGACAGACTGTATTTGTAAAAAAAAAAAGTTCTCGTAACTCACGTTGAATATTAACCTTATGGAGTAACAAAACTTGTATAATTTAGGCTAGGGTTTGGGCATCTACATAGAGCACTGACTGCAAAACTATTAGTGTGCGTGCTTAATGGTCATATTTTGTTTCTGCAAATCAAAACCTGAATTCGATTACCAACTGCCTAGGAGCAGCACAAAAACAGGACACTTTTGAGTTCCTGAACAATGTCATGTTGCACGTGCTGTATGGATAACACAAGAGGAAATAATCAGCACCTCCCATTCACAGCAGGCGTGCTGACATGCATTGAGCCTCCGTCACTTTATATATTTTTTTCTTCATAATTCTGGCTTAATTTCTTGGAATTGCTCGGAGGCAGCTTTTAACTCTTAAATAATCATTTCTGCCAGTTGCACCATACAAGACTCCCTCTAAATTCTTCGTGTGTATTTTTTCCCTCTCATTCTGCATGTATGCCGTAACATAGTGTTAGTCTATTGACAGCAGCTAAATGTTGGCGCTTTTCTACTTTGCATCACAATTCATTCCTATTATTTTATTCCATTCTGTTTGTTCCATGCTCTCCAAAGAGATTCAAATATATTTTATTCAAATAAATAACAATGCAAATGCCATGGATGTGTGTTGAGGATTATGATGTGGCAAAACCACACCTTTTGCATGTGATGTGCAGATGTACAAGGCACTTTCTCTAAAGGACATAAAGTTCCAAAAATGATTGATGTATATTTCAAGTCAACATAACTAAGAGTGCATCCTGACATTAAACTGTCTTTTATAAAACTTAACACACTACTCCTTCAGTACTAGCACATCGCCATGTTTTTTTCTTTTGTTCCTAGCTACCTGAATGATCTAGCCAGGATATCGGTCCCTAATTACATCCCCACTCAACAGGACGTCCTCAGGACCCGAGTGAAGACCACTGGTATTGTTGAGACCCACTTCACCTTCAAGGATCTTCACTTCAAGTGAGCACTAGGTCTAGATTTTAATCAAAACACTGAACCACATGACAATTGGGGAATGTTTGCCAGCCATGTGTGGGACATAAATCAGGCAAAATATTGAAATATTGCGGTGGCGAACGTCGTTTGCATGTTTGCCTGCTTGCATTTCAGGTTTTGCGAGTGTGTCTCGGATGTTTTGTGTATTATCTGAGCAAACGAAAAGCATGTTGTCAGTATATACTACGCAGTTTGTTTTGGAAGGTGGGGGTGTGATGTTGGATTCAGGAAGTGTCTGTGTGGGGTTTTAACTTCCCTTATGTTTAGGTCTGGATTTCAAAACAGTGTTCTTTATGGTAGTAAATTCAGACAAGCCTAATTAGGATCTTGAGTGTATACTAGGACACAGACCAGAGATCTCAAATGAAATAAGATATAAGATAAAGTACGCCTTCAGACCTATATTGTCGTATGAAAAATGGACCTATTTGAGATTTATAGTGTACATTAGGAATGTTAGGAAAGTATGAGGCTTAATTGCAGAAAATAACAAGGCATAAAGGTTTGTTTTGGAATCTCGGCATCCTAAAGCCTCTTTCGTGATTTTTTTTTTCTCTCTTTCTCTTCATGTCCCAGCTAATGACTAACCTGGCTAAGATGCTGTTAAGGGCTTTAAACGTTGGTGGCTACAGCAATAGGAGTGGAAATCAAAGTCGCTAATGAATAGCTCATGAGCTAACATGAAAACCGAAACTAGTGTCTGACCATTTATGATGTCACAGGGAGCAATGGAGCTCAAAAGATGTCTCAAAAGAGTTTTTCCCAGTAACATAAGGAAAAATCAGAATCTTGGTCAATTGTTATCTTTAAAAAGTGCAATATGAATTGATTGAAAGGATATTTCTCAAGCAAAATAAAGGAAACCTCCCACACTCATGCATGTGCAAAGTATTTCAGGTCATCCATCCGTGTGTGTCCCCGCCATCTATGCTTAAAGTACTTATTGTTAGATTAGGAGTGTTGCTTTAATATTCATAACCAGTGAGAGAATAAATCAGACACAGTCCATGTGGGTGTTGAGCATGCTTATGTAATTCCTCACACAAAATCCTGGTGTGGCATTTCTGAGAAACCAGTGCTTTTTGTAGGAAATCCATTAATGCAACTTCAGTAACATCATGGTATACTGCTGTAATGTTTGAGTTGGGTTTTTTTTTTTAATGATGTTAAATTTGTCCTTGTAGGATGTTTGATGTGGGTGGCCAGAGGTCAGAGAGAAAGAAGTGGATTCACTGCTTCGAAGGCGTGACCGCCATCATTTTCTGCGCTTCCATGAGCGACTACGATCTGGTTCTGGCTGAGGATGAGGAAATGGTACGCTCCATTTTCAACTTTAGCACTGCTTCCTGTCTTTACTGTAAAACAGGGTCTGGATTGGTTGAGGCAGACTTATATTTTAACGTGGCCTGTTACCTAAAATGTCAGGAAAATAAAGAACAACTCCACATAAATATGTTCATTTATCAGCCTTTATGAAAATGGTGCATTCTAATGCACACAGCACCTACAAAAATAGATAAACCGACGGCAATTCATTACCAAAAAAACAAACAAAAACAAGTACCATATTTAATATTACCATATTTCATTTCCAAATAACATACACACAGTGCCTTGCATAAGAATTTATCCACCTTGAATTTTCCCACCTGCACAGGAATTCATGAATCTAGAAAAATATAGCCTATAATAATGGAAGGACAGGAAATATCAACATGGTTTGTGAAATTAATTACAAAATAAAATTCGTAAGTTGGCATTCCATAAGTATTCAAACCTCCCCCCCCTCACCATTGCTGAGAAACTTATTATTATCTTGCTGATGAAGAACTGCATTCATTCATAATTGCATCATTAACACATTTTTGTCAGTAGCTGTGTTTATGGTCATGAGTTTATTGTCTGTTTTGCTCCCTTGTGGTATTAAAAAGACTTGTTTGTTTTTGTATTTTTTTTGCTGATCTTTCAATTCAGTTCCAGTCAATTCTAACATCATTCAGTGGGCTGGATTAGAACCTATATCGGGCAGTATGGTTGACATACCTAGTCTAGACGATTTATCAGACTTTCCGTATTATTTTTCATCTGGTATTCCACTTTGTACAGAACCGCATGCATGAGAGCATGAAGCTGTTTGACAGCATCTGCAACAATAAGTGGTTTGAGGAGACGTCCATCATCCTGTTCCTAAATAAGAAAGATCTGTTTGAGGAGAAGATCAAGAAAAGCCCACTGACCATCTGCTTCCCAGACTACTCAGGTATATACATGATTAGCCTTTCTGTACTTTGTAAAGGGGGTAGCTCAGGGGGTTAAGACATTGGCCTACTGATCATAAGGTCAGGAGTTCAAATCCAAGCACTGGCAAGTTGCCCCTGCTGGGGCCCTTAACCCTCACCTGCTCCTTTGTTTAAATGAGATAAAAGTAAGTTGCTCTGGATAAGGGTGTCTGCCAAGTGACTGTAATGTAAAGGTGCTTTGTGCCAGATATGCTGCCACATCACAGTTGGTGTTTTTGTGGTATATCATCAGTACTTGTGTTTTTGTGCCAAGGCTCGAGCACATATGATGAAGCAGCCGGCTATATCCAGAATAAGTTTGAGGACCTGAACGTGAAGAAGGACACCAAGGAGATCTACACCCACTTCACCTGTGCGACAGACACTAAGAACGTGCAGTTTGTCTTTGATGCCGTCACTGATGTCATCATCAAGAACAACCTGAAGGACTGTGGGCTCTTCTAGACCCCGCTGTTATATCCGTGAGTAAAAATCGATCAGGAATTATTTATCTTCTACAGAGCTCTCGAGTGTAGCTGTGTAAAATGACAAAATCTATATATAACATCCTCAGGCTTGTGTAACGAGTTTTTTTTATATATATATAAAACATATACTTTTATCAGGGTGTCTTGTCTGACTAAGTTGTCTGAAATTGCTTTTTTAATTGTATTAATTGTAGATTTCGGACTACAGTCATTCTTAAAATCGTGTCCTATTTTATTTAGTTATATAGCATAAATTTTTTTAAAATATATTTTAGTTATATGACATCCAATAAAATTAATATATGTCTCTATTTTTACGTCCTGCATAATACATGGCCACTTGGAGATCGGTAATTATTTGATCAGGTTAAAACCCGAATCTGGCAATGTCAGTGAAGTTCATAGCACGGTGCGCCAAAATATTACAAGAAAATTGTGATTTAACCCTCTGTTGGGCAAAGAACCATATTTGGTCATTTCAACGGACATCCAAAATGGCCCGCTATGCCTCTGCGTGAAGTCGTAGAACCAAGTGGATTTGTCTCATCCTAAACAAATGTTCCTTTTAGTGTATATGTGTTTTTCTCATATTTTTATACATATACACTTTTCTTTGAAAAATTTTACTCTACCCTTGCCATATATGGTAATTTGCAGCATAAAAAAAAGTCTTTTAATATGGAGTCTTTTAATGTCCTCGAATAACACTCTAGGGTGGATAAGTATTTCAATTAGTGCCCTACAAAGGGTTAATAGCATTGACAAAACCTTTAACCTGTTAAATTTATTTTTAGGTTAGCTGTATTTCAGAGCAAAGGTTCTCAAATACTTTGCAGTCAAGGACCCCTCTAAAATAATTTGATATCTTAGAATTTAACAAGATAAAATTAAAGTCATTTCACAGAGCCCTCTGCACAGATGTACTTTAGAAATATGGTTTTTATAGACTGCTTAAATATTGTGCTTAATATTCTAATATGTACAAAAATATTCTGCCTATTAATTGGAGCTATGGGGTTTTTTATTTATGGCCTTTCCAGCAGCAGAACATAGGTCAGATTTGACATTGTTTACAGGTTGACTTGTTTTTCAGTTCGTTCAGTTTTTCAGCAAATTCTGGACTCCGTGGTTCTGCTTTGCAGACCCCACTGGACTAGTTATTAAGTATCTTGTATATACTCACTGGCCATTTCATAACTTTCACCTATATACAGTAGGTGCACATAATAGATGTAGTCCTATAATTTTCAGCATCCCTCTACGTACGTTGTTTGTTACTGGAAGTGGATAGTCATAGAGCTACTGTGCCTGATATTGTTATACCAGTGCATGTAACTCTTGCAGTGAGAATTATCCACCACACTAATATCTAATGCCGGGGATCAGGCTTCTCGAATTCAGCACGATTTTGACACAAATTTTCAGCCATGGACTCGAATATGAACGTTGGGAACAACAAACAGGCCTTGTAGTGTTGCATAATCGGAGAACAGTGATGTGGCATTTAGAAACTCCCACTGGGACACCCTGAAAAAAGTTCTAGCATGTCAGGTTTTTTTTTTAATTTTCTCCCCAAGTTTGTCAACTCCTTTGATGTGTTCATTGGCGTAAATTTCTTGACCCTCCTCCTCGATAATACAGGTGAACGATGATTGGTGTCGGTCAACTGGTCAAGACATTTGTCATGGTGGCCGTCGTGATAAACCAAAATATCATGCAGTGTGATTCCGGCATACAGTAAAATAGCCAAAGACAAGTGTTACCTAACAAGCTGGCAACTCTATCTATATTTTACAGCAACTTGTGTGTGTGTATTATAACTCTCTGACTTTGAGTACTTTGAGAATTTGAGAGAAATTCCTCATATATGTACACGATTCTGTGTGTTGCGTTCTCTGTTCACCTCATCACAGGGCGACGAAAATAGACAGACAGAAAGTAGCTGGGAGAAGTACGGCTGCAGCGAGGTCAACCACGAACACGGCATATCCGTTATGTAAACATTTTATTTATTTTCTCTAAACATTTTTATTGTTTCAGGGGAAAAAATATGTAAAATATTTGTACAACTGTAATTGTCGCTGGAACTGTTTTTAAAAATTATTTATAGTTGCTTTCTGAAAGGTTTTGGGTTTTTTTTTTTTCATGCTGAAGGCTTTTGGAAACATCTTTTTTTCTCCCCGCTGCTCTCAACTTTGTCATCTAAGCCTCTCAGACATAGATGTAGTCATTATTATGTACTGTATGTAATCATGTATCATTAGCAGCACTCTTTGCCGGGGGTGACTCTGACGATGACAGAGCGTGTATGAATAGTTGACAAAACAATCCCGTGGTGTACGTGTAAAACCTGCCTGAATAATACGATTAGTATAGTGAAACTCCTCTGTGTGCAAACATAATGGATGGATGGGATTTCACAGAACACATCCGGCTACACAGAATTTGCATCCATCAAGTGTGTTTAGTCTTTAATTTGATTACAAGATGCACCAGGTTACTACAGAGGGACTGAAGAGACTGTTAAAGATAAAGCAAAGAACGGTTTCCAGAAGAACTGTGATAACTTCGAAAACACGAAGGCCCTGTTTGTGAAGACGAAGACATAGAGATGGGCATTTTTGCCCACAGGGAACCTTTTTAAAGAAACCAAAGCATTTTGAACCTGTTAAATCTTTTCTGTAGCAAATAAATGTCTCTGCACTTCTCACCCAAGTGCATTGCACACTATTCCACTGCCTGTTCTATTTACTGGAAAATCTGAATGAAGGACGTGATACGGTAGACATTTTACTTCTAGTTATTTACGGTGAATTTTATTAGTTTCATGCACCTCGCTTTTTTTAGTTTTATGTCCCTCACTGGCTCTGTTCTCACTAGTGGGGAATAACTGACCGATATGCACTATTTTGCTAATAAAATGTGCTGTGATTAACTCATGGCATTTTGAAATAGATGTTTTTGTGTCTGTCGGACGTCCTTTGTTTAGCAGCCCTCCTTTTGGTTTCCCATCACCTTTTGGGATTGTGTACCAGTGACATGCCATATAAACACATACATATATAACGTCTCAAACAGCAGCCATAGTGAATCATAGCGCGTACAGGTACTTTATACACAATACAATTAGAGCGATTCCAGAAATCATACATGGTTCAATAGGTTTGTGTTATTATAATCTGAAAAATATGAATAAAATAAGAATCTATATGAAATATGGAAAGGCTTTTTAAAAACCTCTTGCTAGTCTTTAAGAGGTGCTGGCCCAAAGTTATTCTTTAGGAAGACCTAAAACACGTTAAAGTGTTAAAGCATGCCGCCCCCTGGTGGTGAAAATCACTTTTACAGATCCATGGCTTCATGGGAAGAGCAGCCACTGTATTATATACAGTATAGTCAATTTGAAGCATGGAAAGACAGCCTCACACTAAAGTCATTCATTCATTTTCAGTAAGAGCTTTATTCTGATCAGGGCTGCAGTGGATCCCCAGCCTGTCCCAGGAGCATTGGGTGCGAGGTGGAGAGTTCACCCCGGGTGGGATAGAAACAGTCCACTGAGAGGCACCATGCACACTAACTCCATTCACACACTTGTTCACACCTAATGGCAATTTAGTATAGCCAACAGACAGTAACATGAGTTCATGGTTGAACTGGGGACCCTGGAGCCATGATGCTGCAACAGAAGACATTGCACCATGGTACAGCCAAAGATACTTATTATTATTATTATTATTATTAATTATTAATTTTAACAGGTTTTTTTCATCATCTGTATGTCAGAAATCTACTGCACTACAAATTCCACTATGTCATATATTGGCAAATAAGAGATTTTGATTTATGCCTGTTATATTAAACATGAATATTTATGCTGTGGATATACAAAGGACTCTAATCAAAAATTCATTAAACTTGCTTTTTAGATACTTGCTTTTGTACATACTTGGATGTTCTTTGCTTCTGAAAATCGTCTAAAACATGCTTCGACAGCCATTTATTTTTTCCTATATTGGGTAAACATAATGAAGCAGAGAAACCTCTACACTTTTACCTAGAGTCTATAAATATGCAAATTGTAAATGCACCCAACCTTACATCCCCTCCCATGCACCCTGTTTTTCTAGTCATACAGAATAAGAACAAAAGCTACACTATATGGCCAAAAATGGTTGGACACCTGATCATCACACCCATGTGTGCTCCTTCCCTAAACTATTCCCACAAAGTTGGAAGCACACAGTGGTATAGGATGTCTTGTATGTTGTAGCATTACAAATGTCCATTCACTGGAACAAAGAGGCTTAAACCTGTTCCAGCAACAAAGCAAGCTCCACGAAGACATGGTTTCCCAAGGTTGTACTGGAAGATGTTAAGTGTCTTGCACAGATCCCTGACCTCAACCCTACTGAACTCTTTTGGGATGAGCTACAACAACGATTGCCACCCAGGCCACCTCACCCATGATCAGTGCCTGAGCTCACAAACGCTCTAGTGGCTAAATGGGCACAGATCCCCACAGCCACGCTCCAAAGCCTAGTGGAAAGCCTTCTCAGAAGGGTGGAGCTTATTATAACAACAAAAGGGGGACTAAACCTGGAACTGGATGTTCAACAAGCACACATGGGTGTCATAGTCAGGTATCCACAAAGCTTTGGCCATGTGTACAGTGTACATTTTTCTTTTAGTTTTGTAGTTGAACATGACTGGCTCAGAGATTTTGTTACAGAGTAACGCTTGCCTAAGTTGTAGAAATTTTGCAGCTCCCGTTGTTCCTTAAAGAATGTAGCAATGTTGATTCAGATTTAAGTTCAGTTTTCCGAAATTAAGTAAACATAAAAACACATTTTATATATAGGATCATGCATATAGGATGTCCTTATAAGGAAAATGCCTCGTCACAAGCTCCTTAATTCATCACTTCATGCTGAGATGATATTACAGAAGGATCGAGTTTTGCTCTCGAGTGATTAGTCTAATCTCCCAGATCTCCAAGGGAGATGAAACAGATGCCTAATGGAGTCTGTACTAAAGGAGAAGGTAGCAGGAGGAAGATGGAGTCCTTGATCAAAAGCCCACTAGTGTCCTGTACCATATGGCTGAGATCCCAGGTAAACTGCATCAAACACAACCTTCCTACAGCTTCCAACTGTCTGATAAGTCAAATGAATGACGATGCCTCCTTAGCTGCATTACTTAAGAGCATTTTGAAGGTGGGTTGGAGGATGTATTCTTGTGGTAAACGTAAACACAGTGGCAATCAGGGTAAGCCCAGGGAAGGTCCAGTTGCTTTAAAAGGTTTCCTATCAACCATGTAATCAAATAATGACTGTATATGAAGCCTAAGCAATGTTTAGTATATAAGTGAATTATCTTCAGTGGACAGCAGAAAATAATTACTAAACTTATACCTGTTGAAATGATAATGGTAATGTCATTTTACTCTTTTTGTCTAGGCAATCACAGTTACCTAGCTATGCGTTTTACAAAGGGGTGGCCAGGTTTGACCCCATAACTTTAAAAGGGTAGCAATCTAGGCTGAGACAAAATAACAATCCTCAAACACAGAAAATAATGTGGCTACCAAAATCAGTACATGGCCTGAGTAGGATCTTCACAGTAGCATCATTTGTTTGTTTAGCAAGCTACAGAAAATAGTCAAAGTTCAATATCACTGTCTAATGGTAGATGATAAACTGAAGGAATCCTTTATTAAGTCTTCAAATAATTAATGTTTTAACATAAAAAACAACTGAGCAATGTTTGCTGAGCTGTTTGTCCATTGTTGTCAGCAGAGCCAGGGAATAGCTTGCTTCTGTATCGAAACTTTATTGTTCCTGAAAGGCATCAAATACTTGATGATTATCCTCACCATTAGACGATGATGTAATGAATTTTACATTTTTTCAGAAATGTCGAGGGGGTTGTGAAATTATTCAAACTGAACAGCAAGTTGTTTATTTTAAAATTATATGATATTGGTAACATCAGTGACTAATAACACATGCTACTATTACTATTACTAACAATACTAAAAATAATATTTTACTAGGGTGCCCAGTATACAATGGCTCCCCTAGGCTGCCCCTTAGCTACGCCCATTTCTTAAGCAAGACCTATTTCAGTTCAGCATCCTGCGTGGACTCATTAGCAGAGGTCTTGAGAGACTCCAGCATAAGGGGTGAGATCCCACACTGGGCTCTTGGGGGAGTGTGATGGATGAAGGTGCCTTGGTTCCTTCAGAAACTGTGACAAGATTGGAATATTTGGAATATAAATTAAAAAAAAAAAGAGGGCTTTTTTTGCTTTAACAAGTTATAAATAAAATAAAAACTAGGCTATGTTTAGATTCAATAATGGTGGATCTCAAGATGTAGAGAAATGCTTGTTGTCAAACTGAAAATCCTCATAATGAGATCCCAGGATGTTCACTTGAAAAAAAAATAAAAGGTTTTAATCATTGCGTCATGAATACATTTCCACATATCAATTAAATAGGACTATATGAAGTCATGTGTTAGACCTGCTCTACTGGAGAACCAGCTCCAATAATCCTAATCCAGAAAAATCCAGATTATCTCAATATCCACTCTGGTAAATCATATTATACTCTAATCTGCACATTATCTGCAAAATCTAATTATGATTCCCTTTAATCCTAGATCATGTCATATTTGCCAACAGTCTAATAATATAAGCAATGATTTAAACCACTGGGTTCAAATGGTTCACTGCCTTTTCACGTGTTCAAATTTAACTTCAAGTTGTCACCAGTGCAGACACCCCTGATCCAATTCATCTGATAATTACATAATTTATCGGAACAAGTGGTTTGGGAGTGAGGAAAGCATGAAACTCTATAGGGCCGTAAGACTCCGGAGCTGTAGTAGACAAAACACTAGCCACAACTGTGGTTCAACAAGCACCTGGATACCTGCTAGTGTGTATGCACACTCATGCTGAGACATTCCATCAAAATCACAATGTGACCACATGACCTTGGAACCTTCTTGCTGAGTTCCTGCTGGATCTGGTTTTGAGGGACACTGAACCCATGGGTTGTTATCTGTTGTTTGTTGAACCAGAGATACATAAGTAATTTGTGCTCTATTTCACCCTTCCTTTCCAACAGGGTCAATGAATGTCACCTGGATAATGCCACAGTGTCATTAGAAACCAACCCCCCTAAAGGGCAAGGTGTTCAGAGATGACTGCTCCATCATTCACACCACTGAGAAGGGCAATGTTAACCATGCAGAACCCGGAGAAGGTGCAGGGTGATGCAGAGGTAGCATCAGCCCTGACTTCCTGGAACAGTTTGCCTCTAAACAATGCCCATGAGGAGGAGATGCTTCTCCTGGAGTGGTATTTCATGGTAGGGGCCACACACACCTTTAGTGTAGGTGAAACGTTTCACTTTCCCTGCAGGAAGGATAGTACTATAGTACTCTAGAACCTGGGCAGAACACCAGATCCAAATGATGGAGTGCACACCATTTGTGGAACAGTCTCTACCTATGTATAGGCGCCCAGAGGTATTTCCAAGAGTTCTAAGTTGCACTAGTCAACCTGCAATTCCTTCCAAGGGGCCAAACCTACAGGCAAAGATGACCTGGAAAAAGGTTCCAGCAGGACTACTTGGAAAGAAAGGAACCAAGGTGTTCTGACAACTAGTGAGAAATGCCATGGAAACCAAGTCCTTGCTGGGTCAAGAGTGGGATTCTAATTGTGTTCCAATGGTGCAATATGAGCAGAATTAGGGGCAGAAGTGGAAATGAGGACAGCAGACAGTGAGGTATATTTTGCTCGATAATAACAAAACCCAACTCGGCTACCAGTCACGCTGTTCCAAATGTTCTCCAAAGGTATGAAAAATTACACTAGACACAAGCGAATAGACAATAGAAGATGATAACTATTTAAATGGGAGGTGATTAAAAACATTAATAAACATTTTAGTTTTGAAAATGAGGTATTCGCATACGTATGTGGCGCTATTTCTGTTCCGAAAAAGCCTTTAGATCAAAACCCACTCTAATCCTCTCCAGAAACCATGCTGCACTGTAAACATTTTAGCATTTCATTAGGCTAAAGCGCTTGTTGCCTCAGTGTGCTTTCTCACTCACAGCTAATGTTTGCCAGCAGCTTGACAGCCTCCTTAATACTGAATGAAACATCGGGCCCCTCTTGTCCTCCCTGAACTCATATTAAAAAGTAATGACAACAATTAAGATGTCACTTAGTTTTTCACTTCAGATTTATGTCACGATGGAAAGTCATAGATGGCATCTTGCTATGCAGCCATTTCTTCTTCAAGGGCCAGAGGAAATGGATCAAATGGATTAAACGTCCTTTACAAGCACAACAGTATTACAGTACATTCAGAAATAAAGGTACCAAACTGTTCTTTTCCTTGTTACTGGGATGGCACCATCAGTGTTACATCTTTGATTTAAGGTAAAGGGACTGACTCACTCTTCCCAGAATCCACTGGGTTTGGCTAGAAGGAGCTGATGAGGGATGCGAGGTGTGGGGGCGATAGATGGTGTTTTGAGCCATTTTCAATCCGTAAAATGGCGATTTTTATCAAAAAAATTGTCCATTTGGACACCAGTATTGATGTGTTACATCACAGTACAGTCATATCATTTAGTTTACAGCTCAAAGACGCACTTTATTTAAACTTGAGGCATTTCTGAGGTGAAAGATATCCCCTATACACCCTGGATAATGAGACCTCAGTGGCAAGCAAAAGTACTTATTTCTGAGAGTCTATGGATGTCATTGTTTATCATATTTTGGCATGTTTAAAAGACCCCCCACCAAAAAAAATCCCAGTTCAGAACTAACAGAGTGCTTATTCACAATGTTTTATTAACATGCCTAAAAGCATGATCACTGGCATTAATTCAGCCCTGTGTTAATAAGTGTTAACTCATGACAGTGAAGGACGCAGGCTCGCTTCCACATGTTTTTATTCTCAAATGAACCCTTCGTTCCTGCTCCTGGAGACATTACATCCGGGTCACTCCACACTCATTGGGAGCCGGGTTGCCAGATCGGAGTGACTATTTCCAGTTTAAAACCCCACCATTTCACATGCCCAGTTCACATGGAGAGAACAGGGAGGGATGCTAAGTTATTTTTTGGTGAAGCATTGCTATGTCGATAAACACAGCTTTTGTTGTTTTTGTTTAGCCATTTTTGTTTAGCACAGATTATATTATTATTTAAAATTAAGTTCATTATTTCAAAGAAGGTATGCAATTAGTTCACTATTAAAAAAAGGTTATAGCAAAAATGGCATGGCACAAACAAAAATACTCCGTAAAAATACCGTTTTTTTGTCTCAGTGAAACACTCATGCTATTATTACCAAATCTTAAGAATACATTAAACCCTCATTTCATTACATACATTAAGCTACAAATATGAATAAATAATCAAATTATATATATATATATCCCGCCTATTAAAATGAACAATTTATTCTAATCATGCGATAGTATTTTTTTTTGACGTATAAACCATTCACTCATTAAAATGATTAGCAAAAGGGGCCCCGGGGATAATTCATTAACACTTCTAACTTCCTAAGGGAATTAAGTAGTATTAATATTAATAGTAATGGGACGGAGGAGCGAAACTCATCAATCTGGCAACCTTGCTCTCCTGCCCGCGTGTGTGTGTGTGCGCGCGCGCGAGAGAGAGAGAGATAGAGAGAGAGAGAGAGAGACGGTCTGCTTCGGTTGCGTAGCTACTGCTGCAGCTCTCGGCAGAAGCGCGCGCTACGTGCTACATGGCTCCACCAGCACCAGCTGTGCGTGCGGTCGCGACACTGGTGTGAAGAAGAAGAAGAAGAAGCAAAAGAAGAAGAAGAAGAAGAAGAAGAAGAAGAGCGCCTCGTACCGGCGCCGAACCACCGCGCGAGCCGATGAAGAGCCTCCCGTTACACGCGCGCTGCTAGGCGGAAGGAAATTCTCTCCGCGATGTCCAAGAGCCTGAAGAAGAAGAACCACTGGACGAACAAAGTCCACGAAGCGGTGCTCACCCGCAACAAGGAGGGCGAGCTGGGCTTCGAGCTGCGCGGCGGCGCCGAGCACGGTAATTTCCCTTACTTCGGGGAGGTGAAGCAGGGGAAGGTGGCCATCCAGAGCGGCAAGCTGTGCGCCGACGAGCTGCTGCTGGAGGTCAACGACACGCCAGTGGCTGGCCTGACCACCCGGGACGTGCTGGCCGTCATCAAGCACTGCAAAGACCCGTTTCGCCTCAAGTGTGTGAAGCAAGGTGAGACGGCCTGAATACAGCTGCGGAGCGGCGTAAACAGCGGCGCGCGCCCGCTGCGCGCTCCCGTCTCGCTGCCTCCGTTCCGTTATCCGTTCTAACGTGTGTGTGTGTGTGCGCGCGCGCGCGCGCGTGTTGTACCCTTAAACACTCTGGATGGCTACAGTAGCTACCGGGGGCTTTGTTTGTACGTCGTCGTCCCTTGTTTGCGTCAACATCAGTCCGACTCACCGGCCCAGCCTGTCTAACGGATACGGCGGCGTGTTGTTGCCTTGGTTACGCGTGTCCGCCGCTCCGTTATGTGTTTATTTCGGCTCGTGCACGGCCTGCGCTTCAGATCCGAGCCAGTATCCAAAGCGCGTGTGTTTGTTGAATCAAATCTGTCTGGGTAAAGGAGATCATGGAGGTGTGTGTGTGTGTGTGTGTGGAATGAAGACAGGAGGTGTGTGTGTGTGTGTGTGTGTGTGTGGAATGAAGACAGGATAGGTGTGTGTGTGTGTGTATACTGAAGACAGGAGGTGTGTGGGTCTGTGTGTGGGGGGGAATGAAGAC
>JAQMCW010000002.1:18935844-18947353 GCA_030068335.1 Chrysichthys cranchii
GTAACCGTTCATGCTTGTTGAATTGTTATATATATATATTATATACATACACACACACACACACACACACACACACAAAAGCAAGAACTGCAAGTCTGTAAGCTCAGCAGAAAACAGAAAGATGGAGGGATGATAGTGGATGGGAAAAAAAGCATCAGTCCAAGCTTGCACTAGGTGTGCACACGGTCACGCTTTCGCTCGTTCTGTGTTATCTTTTTTTTCCACTTGTCTCTCTCCCACTCTTGCTAGCGCAAACCATTTACCTGCTTGTTAAGCCAATGCCAGAGCTTCAAGGAGGGACACAGAGAGACAAAGTGTTATTAGAAACAACCAATAAAAGTGCAGGTAAGCAGCACACATCAACATGATTTTTTTTTCAGGCAACAAGAGAACAGGACAGGATCGGAGGAGGGAAATAACGTGAAAGATCTGCATTGCGTAGTGATGAAGGTACGGATGTTAACCTCTAAGAGTAGAAACATCTTTTGTTTACAAAAAAAAACAAAAACAAAAAAAAAACCTGTCCTACGTTCTTAGACTTTCACCTGCACGTCATGATTTAATGAGATGAGTGCGAGTCGTGAACTTTCCGAACGATACACGTGAATAGCGACGACTCCACAGCCCATATAGCTACAGTTTAATTCTGATTGGCTGAGAATTTAAACAATAATTAGGCTAACAGCACATACATTTAGAGAACAAATTAGGCTTGCTGATGTATATTAGTGGACAATGATTTGTCTTTTCTAAACCCAAAGCAGCAACAGAAGGAGCAAACTTAGCCAGAAACCTTGGCTCATCTTCTCAAAGAGCAAAGTGCACCACGAGGAGGTCACTGAAATACCTACAACTAGGACGCTGTACAACGCTAATCTACCATCTACAGCTTTTTTTTTTTGCTTGCTAGGCCTTGTTAAAATAAATCCATCTCTATATCTGCAGCTTTGACACATCCTGGCTGCATATTTAATGTGTTCGTATGGTATAGTATAATCAGAGCGAATTTACCCAGTTCCTCAGTCTCTCCCTCCTTCTGGATTGTAGATCAGTATCAGTGTCACTGCTTTGCTTTAATGCGTTAATAAGTTTTGGTTTTAAAACGGTGTTTTAAAACCAAAACAAATCTCCATCCAGACGAGAGTTTTCACTTACTAACATGCTTGAAATGCATGTCACATGGCCATTCACGTACACTCAGCATGCACGTGCCGGTATAAACATGGCACAGATTGTCTACTCTGCACTTGGTTGCTGAGTTGCAGATCGCAACATGTAGACAGTTGTAGCCAAAGATTCTAAAGCGCTACACGCCAGATGGATTACTGGCCGGAAAATACATCGACTTCAGAAATCGATTTGTTATCTCAGATAGTATTGACAACAATTAACCTCCTCATGACTGCTTGAAGAACTTTGGACAGTTTAGCGTATGTTTTCCAAGAGGTGGCGCTAGCCATTGTTTGCCGAAACAGATAAGTTACGGTGGGCTTATCAAAATGGCGTCCACAGTGGTACTTCTGCTTAATGCGTAAGTAATCAATCTTGCTCCGCTTTCGAATCTTTGGTTTTGACTCAGTCTTGCCCTGCCTTGGTCTTGGTCTTGACTTGGCCTCAACCCTTCAAAGTGTTGGTCTCGATTTAGGTGGTCATGACTACAACACTGTATTGAACATTAGGTGCCTACATATGTTAGGGATACCACTAAAAGATTTTGGCCAAAAAATGTACCACTTTCGAATCTTTTCAGACCAAATATTTAAATGGCATCTTTAATAAAAGACATATTGGTTAAAAGTTAAATATGCCTGCAACAGAAGTAATTTTAATCTTAATGATAATTACAAAGTGATTAAAAACACTGTTTGTTTCCCACTGACAAACAGCACTGTAAAGTGGTTGAAACTGGAATGTGCATATCCTGTATACAGTGGACACTTGGCTCATGAACTTGATTCGTTCTGAGACTCTGTTCGCGACTCGATTTGTTCACGACCTGAATCAATGTTTCCCACTGAAATTAATGTAAATACAATTAATGTGTTTCAGCCAACAAAACATGTTTTTAAAGTGTATTATGGGTTTATGTGTGGCCATAGAACAGAGAATAAAATTAAAATATCCTTAATTATAGAAAAATAAACCTAAATGAAATAAACAGATGATTTTAATGTACGTTAACTTTGCGGTGGATACGTAGTTGCTGGCGTAGGTGGATGGTGGTGAAGGGATATGGTGGGGGTTCTCATGTTTTGCTATTATTTCTTTATTTCAATTGTTGTACGCTTAGGCTTCTTACTCTCACTACCATTTCCACTTTTAACTTTCTTGGAACCTATAATGAAGGCTTATAGAGCAAAAATGCAGAAACACAACGAAAAAATGCATTGAACACGTTCACACCATGAGTGCGTGACCAGATCTGAATGTTTGTGCTGTGAAGTGTGGGTTGGCTTCTTGTATGTCAGTTAAGCATTTGTTCGTAGGTCGGTACAAAATCTGCTCGGGAATTTAGTTCGTACATCGATTTGTTCGCCATCCAATGCGTTCGTGAGTCGAGAATCCACTGTACTGGGTCGTTCAAAGTGGACTGTTACCTTCCCAGCCTGTAATGGCCATAGAACAAAAGTATATGTTTCATCTTTTATAGTACCACGTCACGTTACCATAGCAAGCCAAATCAAGAAGATGGAGCTGTGCCAACACTGTTGGAGTCGACAAGTAATATGTTCAATATTTCCACAAAAATAAACTAATGTTCAACACTGTATTGGATATTGAAGTAGATTTCTCCTTTTGGACTGAAACTTAGTTCACCTGCATGACCAGTCAAAGCCCTCGGGTAACGTTAGCTGATCAGCTAACGTTACCATTCTTTCCATGATGTGAAATTTCAATAAAATATGTAGTCTGACATACGAAGTTTGCTAGCATACATTATCTGAATTGACCATAGCGTTGGAATCATAAGTGTCTCCATGTCGTGTGATTTGGATAAACTTGTTAGCCAGCATGCCAGCTCCCGTAAGCAATAGCATTAACAGTGGTTCTTTGTCAGCGATTTAGACAGCTAGCTGTTGCTAGTTCAAGTTAGCTTGGCAAAGTACCTTACCCAATGGCAGGGATGTTATAGGGCACACAAGTGATGGAAATATTATACGGATGTAGTTCTGGGAATGTTCGTTTTATATGTACACAAGCACATGAATGTCGTCACAAAAACAGCGACATGAAAGCCATTGCAAAACAATTCTTTCAGTGTGGATGACATCAGTTCTTATTTAAAGGTGTTAGCCAGTCAGAGCTAAGCTGCTAAAACAGCATGAAAAAAAAAAACTCCAAATGAGTTTTTTCCTTAAAAAAAAAACCCTGCAAACTTTACGAAAGGATCTCAGGAAATAATAAAAAAGAATAGAAAAGTATATTGCATGTCTCCTTTAAATAAATGTGCACTAGGTTGATATTGTGTTATCCCTAGTCATGTTGTCTCTGTACATTTTTCTAGTGTCTCTAGTGTCCCTATATTGAAAATGTACTGTGTTTACACCCCCCATGGGGTTGGTAGGTGTGTGTGTGTGTGTGGGCATGACAATATTCAACAAATTCTTCGCCTTTCATCTGTGTGTTTCCATGTTTCTTTATTGATCTGCTCATCAGCTACATCTGTCATCTGTGCTGAGAGCAAGTAGCTGTGATGTGACAGCCCAGAGGAACAGTGCAATGAGAAGACAGAAAGAGAGATACAAAGGGGGTTAAATGAGTGTTTTCAGATGGCCATTTTAGTGACTCCCTGCATTACGGGTCTTGCTGTTGTTCACCCTGATAGTGGCATCTGACAAATGATGAGCTGCTTCTCAATCCACTCAGCTTTTTTACAGCTTAGACCCTTTTTTTTTTAGTCCTTTTTAAGTACTTCTTATTTCCGTACCATGACAGCGCAGGACATGTACGAACACCAATTTACACACATCAAAGCCTTTGGGTTTGACAATGCAAAAGAGATTTCCAGCATAGCAGCGTGAAGCCTCCATCATCTAGCAGACACGTGTGAGCGATCAGAGGTTTATAATCTGTCCCCGCTTTTCCAGAAAGCTCTGTAGTGTTATGCTAATTTCAGTAGCTCAAAGCCGCGCACTCTCTGTCATCTTACAGTGATCTTTGTGCTGTGGTGCGTTTGGGAAACAGGAAGCCTGTTTTGTACTTTTTTCCCCCCTCTGCATATTTGGAAACAAGCCTAGAATTACATTCCATATGCCAAGGTCACCTAGCCCGATCTTTACTACACTGTATTGATGCTGTGCAGTCTGCACGGCTAGGATTTCAGACAACGTTCTCTTCGAAGAGAACACATCTATAATGTGGGAAGTAGCCAGAATGTTAGCTTAACCCCTCAAATTTTGCACTGTGTTAACAGTGTTCTCTCACAACCATCAGAAGCTACTAGCATGATGAGCTGCTGTATTTACACACACAGCAATGTCCCAATGTCTTTTATACCACTTAAACTGCTATACTGTTAGCCAATGCTAACATGCACAAAATGACATACTGTACTTTTTATCTGTTTATAGTGGTGTAGTGTAGATTATAGTTATCTGCTTATAGTATGTCGTGGAATGTCTGTGAAACAGTTTAGTTCCCGTTATCACTTATGTTACAGCACTACTGCAAAAAGTGTCTCATTTTCTTTTTCTCTTGAAGTTTATAAGACAAAAAAAACTTACAGCTTTACGTCCAACACTGGAGACTATGTCAGTAAATGTTATAGAAATGTCTCCTCGCAGAAAACCTCAATCAACAAGTCAGCATTTTTTTCCTGCTTATGTCAAGCGTCTGCCACACACGTCTTGGTGTAATTCGACAGTTCCATATTAGAACACATAAAGATCATAATTCGATCACTTTCACTGTACCGCTTAATCCTTTTCACCTTCTGCCGCTTAATCCTGTTCGGGGTCACGGGGGGGAAGCTGGAGCCAATCCCAGCTGACTTCAGGTGAGAGGCAGGGTACACCCTGGGCAGGTCGCCGATCCACCACAGGGTCCAAAGATCATATTAGTTCTTTACATATCTAATATGTACATATTAGAACATACTTATATATAAAGACAGTTAAGTTAATATCAACTTGTGATTTGAATTACAACTGACCAATCAGAATTAAGAATCATACTGAGCCATAGGACATAATTTTCCCAATTGGCCGAAGCATTACAATCCCCTTAAAAACTTGGCCTAGGTCTCAAAATGCACTGTATTTGCATTATACACTGGGTACTTCACTGTCTAGTATCTATTTGTTTTGGAAGTAATAACATCTCAGACATAAGTAACAAATTACCACACAGTGCCTCCTGTAATTAGCTCTTTATTGGACCAAGAACCATATTGGTAACATAAAATGGACATCCAAAACGGCTCCCCATGCCTCTCCGTGAGGTTGTAGAACCACATGGTTTTCTCCCATCCTAAATAAAAAAAATTCTGGCATCAGTATGTAGAGAAATGAGAGCAGTGCGGAGAGTGTGGAGAGACATGTAGAGACGTGTATACAGTTATACAGCTTGATTTTCAACTTAAAACTAAAAAGACTCAAGTAATATAAAGTCTTTTAATATGCTTCAATAACATTTTTTAATTTCCAAGTATTTCAGTTAGTGCCCTATAAAGGGTTAACTTGTACTGGATCAGACCCCACCTGAGCTGTCCCAAGTCTTAAAGCCTTCATTTGCCACATTATGTTCAGTGCTACTTGATGTTAGCTTGCTAACCTGCCTATGAGATGAAAGCTGGCCAACTCTCAACAGCTGCCATGTTGGTTGCCATACTGGTTACATGAACAGCTCTATACGCCAAAAGTTTCACAAAATCCAGTCCACCATCTGGCATTTCTTAGGGTAATACTGTCATTTTCCACTAAAATTTGTCCAGCTACATAAAATTTGTTGGATACAAAGCTCTAGATAAGCAACTGCAATGACTAAGTCATAGGATAAACCAACAGTCGCTTTTCAATTAGTTCATGGCTATTAATAAGACACATACATCTGATGTGCCTTCAAGTCAGATTGCTAATCAGATCAGAGAGAGTGAATGAAATAAATTTAAAAGTATATATTTTTTTGTTGATTTTGTTGGCAGCAACAAATGATCTGCTCCAAAAACCATGAAGGTTCATGTTGAAGGATGGAGGTACTTTTTTATTTTTATGTTTTTAATCGATCAACAGTTCTGTGACAGTATTTTTCAAGTGCTTGGTTTGTAACCAGTTATGCGTGCTCTGACCTAGTCTAGGCATAGCTCAGATTTGTTGTAGTTTCTTTGCTGATATGATGATGATGATGATGACGATGATTCCCTGGAACCTGGCAGTCCAGCTGTCCTTCTGGGGAGATTTCAGAGATGTAATTTCAGCTCCAGCACACCTGATCCGCTTAATTAAAACTTTCCAGAGTGTGAATGTTAGAGCCAGGTGTATTGGAGGTAAACTGTATGCAGTGTTAGATGATAAAAATGGAGTCCAGTTTAAGTTTGCTTACATAAGAAGATTAATAGACAGCGACCCAAAAGCTCCTCGGATCTGCTTCTTTAGTGTGTGCTTCACCCCGTGGTGAAGTTTCTGAAGCTTCCTGCTACGTCCTGTCTTTGTCTATACTTCATCACCGTCTTCATGAGGCCAACAAGTGCATCAAATGCCAGCTAACAGAAAGCATCTGGTGCGAAGAAGCTGGCCTTTTTGCTGAAGTGTCTAAAAGAATTTGCATCACAGACACAGACACACACAGACGCAGACAGAGCAGAGAGAGACACAGACACACACAGACACAGACAGAGCAGAGAGAGAGCAGGCAGGGGGAGCTATAGGACTGTAATATTGCTCAGGCCAATCAGAATCCAGTCACTGTTGTGATAGGCTCCTTGCTGGGAGAGCTTTTTCTCCACTATTGTCTCCTGACTGTGGACGAATCTCCATCTCCCGCTCTCTCTCTCGCTCTCTTCCTCAGTCCGCTCACGGCTAAATTACATGCAGAGGGGGGACTTTATCATGTCTGCCTCCACTGAAACATGAACGACGGGATTGTTTTGAAACTGAAGTCACCTGTCAGGGAGGAAGGATTTTGCTTGAGAGAAGCGGTGAGTAAAACATCATCTGTAGATGCAGCGGAAGGCGACCGCTGGATTTCAAATGAGGTTCGATGAGGTTTCTGGGTTGACGGAGAAGAAGGGGGGGGCTGGCTAATTATGCATGATGATCAACGATGGATGGATGGATGGATGGATGTTTAAATGAAATTCCATTCAACACAATTTGTACTGCCTTTTGTTGTTTTTTTTCACCGTCTTGCATTTGCATGATGGCATTTTTCCCATTGTGGCTTTTTTCCCCCAATCAACATGTTATGTTCCCAATGTCAAAGCAGTGCAGAAATCACAATATTAAAGCGGCATTTAAAGCCCTAGGGATACCACAGATGTGTCACCAATTGCTTGTGTTTGTGTGTGTGCTTACAAAAGACATCACTGCAGTGCTTTTAAGACAACGCTGATTGGTTGAGGCTTGATTTATGAAGAATGTCCAAAACGCCAGCTTTGGCTTTTTGTTCACCTGTGTGTTTGTGTGTGTATGTGGGTTATGTGTGGAAGCTGTGTAATTACATACCGGGCAACACTAGACGCTGCCACGCTGAGCACTGTCGGGAGCTTAGCTCTTGTATTCATCCGTTAATGGCTGGCTACATTTGGCTGTACTAAATGTTCAAGGTTATGCTGAAGAGAGAGAGAGAGAGAGAGAGAGAGAGAGAGAGAGAGAGAAAGGACAGAGCATCTGTGATGGCCACGGGTTTTTATAGAACATACATTCTTGTTCTTTCTCTCATTCACTTTCTGAATAAAATTGTTGAATTGTTGGAAACGGACCGAAGCAGCATTTTTAGTGCTGACATTCTGACAAGTAGTTATTAGCTTCCGGCAAGGGGAATGGAGTAAAGCCTCCTATTTCGGTTGATATTTAACCCTCTCATCTGCCTAGTTTTGCCTAAAAATAAGCCCTCCAAGGTTTTCTTCAGTAAATCTTATCTGCTTTAGCTCATGATCCCTGAAGTCGAGACCCTGATTACTCGCAATACTGGCGTGTTTGTGATGGTTCGGGCCTCCGTCCTCAAGGAACTTCAATGGATTCCTGATGGCTTTAGAGCCGAGCAGAGACAATGAGCTGCGTGGGACTGCAGGTGGGACCGCTGACCGAGTGTTACTCTTCTGTTTGCAGGAGGCGTCGTAGATAAAGACCTTCGCCATTACCTTAACCTACGATTCCAGAAGGGATCAGTGGACCACGAGCTCCAGCAGATCATACGGGATAACCTCTACCTCCGCACCGTGCCCTGTGAGTAGACTTCAGTTTCTTAACTCCTGACTCCCAATGAAGTTTTTGAGATGTAAAATTTAGGTGGCATTATCTCTGGAAAGGCAAATGAGGGCACTTAACCGAGCACTCGTTTACCAGAAAGAATCCCTTGACTTGTGTCTTTTTCTTGCTATACTAACAGGGTTTTTGTCGGATGGTATTCTTAGACTGTGACCTATTTGTACTAGTATGAGGATATGTTTTTGATGGGGACTACAAAGCACTTCTGTAAGTCACTCGGGATAAGAATGTCTACTAAAATGGAACTGTAAATTTGAGTTGTAGGGCTTGTTGCTCAACCTGCACGATGTTTGACATTTCAGGCCAAACACTGAGGTCCACTTATAGGATTCTATTTGAATTTGAATGCCTGAGGATGAATCCCTAAAGCAACCCTATTCCTGGACATCCAATGTCCAGCGCAAATCATTTCCAACCCTTCCCATCTCGCTAATCCAGGTTGCCCAATACCAGTGTATGCCCAAATGTTCTTCTAGGCGAGGGAGTTTTTCCCAAACCACTGAAGACTACATCCAGATTTTTGTGAAGCTGCTTTGTGGTAATGTCTAGCGTGAAAAAGTGCTAAATTGAACAGAATTAATCAAGACGACAGAGTATCCGGAAATCAGGTGGGAGTCAGTTCTGTTAGAGCTCCAGGAGCAGGGATGATGAATACAGCCCAACAGCAAAGCCTTGTTTGATGATGAGATTCTTGTGTCTGGTGTGTTTGGGTTGGATGATGATAATGTCATTGTATCAACAATTTTCATTATGAAAAGAATAAATGTTTAGCTGCTGCTTCAGTGTAATGACGCGTGAATCATGGAGCTGTTTGCACGAGCAAACAAGAACTTATTGCTTCTGGTTTTGGGTTGTTTGTTCTTGAACTTGTACAGGCACTTGCAGAATGGTAAATTAATTTGGAGCAGATGCTCCAGTTACATGGTAATTAATAAGGAGACTCCACATTAGCCTTGTACCTTTTGCTTTACGCTGTTTTAAAGAGGGGAATGTTAACCTCTGCATTTGCTTATTTGCTGGTTTTCAGCCTCAGCAATAACAACAGATTTGGTTCTGTCATGGATTAACAGTGGTGTAGTGTGAATGAGAAAAAAAACAACCACTTTAAAAGCTTGCATCCTTTTTCTAATTGGTGCCATGACCCAAGTGATATCTGATGATCTCTGTCTTAAAAAACTAAATGTGATACGGGGTGGAAATTAAGATTTGTAACTCGTTAGATCTCTTGTTGTTGAGGAAAGCTACATGATTACAGCTGGAATTTCATCACTTCTCCATGGATGAGCAGTTTGGCTGAATCTCGCAAATCCGTCATTATCACATCCTCCTTTGCCGTTTTCATTTTCCCCGTTCTTCCCTTTTCCTTGTGTTTACCTGTCTTATTTTCCATCCACCATGTCCATTTATCTTCTCCTCCAGCACCTCTGTGTTGTCCTGTACTCTGTAGCTGTAGTTCATCCGTTCCGTCTGTCTTTCCATCTCTCTCTTTCCCTCTGTCTGAGACCGGGGTTTCCAAGGCAACCATCCCTCTCTCCTCTAGTCCTGCCGATGGAGCCCCCTCCCCCTCCGCAGCACAGCGCAGAACATCACAATTACCCAGCGGCGGGCAAGAAACAGCGCCTTTGATTTATGCTCATGCCGCACAGTCGTGAGCAGACGTCTCTAGACGTATTCACGCCGTACGTCGTTAACGTAACTGAGCAGCCTAGGATGAAATGCAGAGAAGGAGGGATCGAAAGAGAGAGAGGGCAAAACAGAGTGTTAACTATGCGACAGACGCACTAGCTGGGAGAGGAACAAGAAAGCGACCTGGGTGGCTAATCTTGCCTTGTAATTGCAAATATGAAGGAATTAGGTTTTGGTCGCCAAAACAAACAAACAAACAAAACAAAAAAAATAGAAATAAGCGAGGAATTGAGTGACTTTCCAGATTTCTGGTAAATAAAACGGAATTGAAATTCCATCTGGATTTGTATCATTGTTTCATTTCACATAACAGCCTCCCTGACTTTGCTATAATTGCATGCATTCTAATGAGTTTAGCTTATTTGCTTTCTGTGTGTGTTTACAAAAATTATTGTTTAGCCAAAAGATTTGACACCCTCACATAGCTCAGACATTAAACTAAAATGAATAAAATGAGGATTATGGCCAGTGGTGCTGCTCAATGTGGACTGTGTTATGGAAACTCACAATTATTATGTATCATGTGTTAGCAGTGTAAATACTGACATTATAGTCTATATTTTCTCTCATGGGACTAATTACTATCTGGACTAGCTTCTAATATCACTTAATAGTTCATTAAGGTAACAGTAACGCGCATCATGATTCCATTAATAACCAGTAATTGCCATGTTTACATCAGCTCAGTGCCAGAAATGATCCGGCTCGTCATGTGAAATTGCGTACACTCCTCCTAAAGCTGGTTTTGATTGCTTGTGTTTCTTTCTCGCAGGAGACGTTCTGAGATGAATTCTGAATAAATTCTTGACACGATGTATTACAGTCTGTACGTTCTGTACATTCTGACTCGATTCGAGGATTTTGATTATAAATCCAGCTTTATTGTCTGTTGCATGCAAAATAGGTTTATTGTTTTACAAACTTCACAATAATTTCCCTAGCCTCTAAATGTTGGACACATGCGGGGAGGAAGCGTTTGTAATTTTATGTATGGTGTAAAACTCAACAATTAATACAGTCAGAGAAAAATAATGTATGATGAAGTACTTCCCTAGTTACAATGGCCCGACTTATGATTTTTCGAATTGTAAATTATTTCAAAAATATTTATGATTCACGGGCAGGCATCGCTGGCAGGCCAGCGTAACAGCGCATGACATACGATACGTTCAGACGGTGCCCAGGTGTACGCGGACGACACCCGAAAGTACACGGACGATGCCCAGATGTACTCGTCACTGCCCCGCATGGTGCCTCACTCTCTTCTGCAACTTACAGAGTTACCTTGTGTATCGGTGTACAGTACAGTGCATTACCGTGTGTTTTTTGTGTGCTTCAAGAGCTAATTTTAATTCAAAAGCATGTCTTCTAAATGCCCCAGCATGTCTCCTACAGGA
>JAQMCW010000002.1:18969080-18980037 GCA_030068335.1 Chrysichthys cranchii
AATCACTGATCACCAGCGTTCCCCAATGACCAATCACTGATCACCACTGTTCCCCAATGACCAATCACTGATCACCACTGTTCCCCAGTGACCAGTAATTGATCAACACCGTTCCTCAATGACCAATTACTGATCACCAGTGTTCCCCAATGACCAGTGACTGATCATCACTGTTCCCCAATGACCAATCACTGATCACCACTGTTCCCCAGTGACCAATCACTGATCACCACTGTTACCCAATGACCAATCACTGATCACCACTGTTTCCCAATGACCAATCACTGATCACCACTGTTCCCCAATGACCAATAATTGATCACCACTGTTCCTCAGTGACCAATCACTGATCACCACTGTTCCCCAATGACCAATCACTGATCACACTGTTCCTCAATGACCAATCACTGATCACACTGTTCCCCAATGACCAATCACTGATCACCACTGTTCCCCAGTGACCAATCACTGATCACCACTGTTCCCCAATGACCAATCACTGATCACCACTGTTACCCAATGACCAATCACTGATCACCACTGTTTCCCAATGACCAATCACTGATCACCACTGTTCCCCAATGACCAATAATTGATCAACACTGTTCCTCAATGACCAATCACTGATCACCACTGTTTCCCAATGACCAATCACTGATCATCACTGTTCCCCAATGACCAATAATTGATCAACACTGTTCCTCAGTGACCAATCACTGATCACCACTGTTCTCCAATGACCAATCACTGATCACCACTGTTCCCCAATGACCAATCACTGATCACCACTGTTCCCCAATGACCAATAATTGATCAACACCGTTCCTCAATGACCAATCACTGATCACCAGTGTTCCCCAATGACCAATGACTGATCATCACTGTTCCCCAATGACCAATCACTGATCACCACTGTTCCCCAGTGACCAATCACTGATCACCACTGTTCCCCAATGACCAATCACTGATCACCACTGTTACCCAATGACCAATCACTGATCACCACTGTTTCCCAATGACCAATCACTGATCACCACTGTTCCCCAATGACCAATAATTGATCAACACTGTTCCTCAATGACCAATCACTGATCACCACTGTTCCTCAATGACCAATCACTGATCACACTGTTCCCCAGTGACCAATCACTGATCACCACTGTTTCCCAATGACCAATCACTGATCACCACTGTTCCTCAATGACCAATCACTGATCACCACTGTTCCTCAATGACCAATAATTGATCAACACTGTTCCTCAATGACCAATCACTGATCACCACTGTTTCTCAATGACCAATCACTGATCACCACTGTTCCTCAATGACCAATCACTGATCACCACTGTTCCTCAATAACCAATCACTGATCACCACTGTTCCTCAATAACCAATCACTGATCATCACTGTTCCCCAATGACCAATCACTGATCACCACTGTTCCTCAATGACCAATCACTGATCACCACTGTTCCTCAATGACCAATCACTGATCACCACTGTTCCTCAATAACCAATCACTGATCACCACTGTTCCTCAATAACCAATCACTGATCACCACTGTTCCCCAATGACCAATCACTGATCACCACTCTTCCCTAATGATCAGTCACTGATCTCCCAATGAGCATTCACTAACCACCACTCTTCCCCAATGAAAAATATCTGGTCACCACTCTTCCTGAATGATCAGTCACTGATCTCCCCTGCTCCCCAATGACCAATCACTCATTTCCCCTATTCCCCAGTGACCAATCACTGATTTCCCCTGTTCCTCAATGACCAATCACTGATCACTACTCTTTGCCCCACCCTCTTTGCCTCTTTGTTCTTCATTTAAGACTCAGTTTTTGGAGATATTAGATATATATTACCATGACCAAAGATGACTTCTTTCTATAAGAAAAGAATTATTTAAGAAATCAGCAATAATGTATTATTTTCTATTCTGACAAAATCCTATTGTTATAGATATATTGTATAAGTAAACACCTTCCTTCTTCATGTACCCTGATTTACAATTTGATATGACATTGATCATGATGAAGAACTAGTATGCAGGTCACCTAGTGACTTCTAGTGACATTTTGAGCTTGCTTTAGCTACTTTTCTCCCAGGTGGTAGGTCTATAACAAGTTCACCAGTCTGAAAATCTCATTGCAAAGAAAGCAGTGGGATGACAGTTGCATAGTTTTTTGGACTCAGGTCTATGCATATCAAAAAGACTGAAAGACGAGGCTTGACCCTGGAAATGCAGCCATTATTCCAAAGTCTTAACAAGGGATACTTCGTGACCCTGTGAAAAAAATCCAATATCTAATCAGTTCATCTGCTGATTCCAACAGAATGATAATTCCATATACAGTGGTACCTTGACTTACAAGTGTCCCAACTAAGAAGTTTTTTGAGATATGAGTCGTCTCCTGGCTGATTTTTTGCTTTGAGTTGAGATCTAAAATTTGGGTTACAAGCCAACTTCAGATACCCCACCTGTCAGGTCGGCAGGAGACCGACCTGCCGCTTACCGTTCCTCCTCCCCAGAGAACTGACCGGGTTTTCCTTCTTGCAACCTCTCCTCACCACACACCTAATCACACACAGCTGTATCTTATCTCAGTGCACGCATATATACATGCCAGTCGCCCCTAGTCACTCGTCTGGTCACCCTCGTATTTACCTCGTTGTGTTATATCGTGTGTTATTTAGTGTGTATTTTTACTCTGTGCAAACTCTCAAGGAGTAGCGCAGCTTCGCTACCCTCCTCGTTGGCTTTCCCATTCTCTTATCAACGGTCTGGACTTTCAGCCCGGTTACCCGGGTCCTCTACCGGACCTCCCCGAGTATACTATTGGGCCTCCCTGTCTCTACGCCTCCCCAACCGACGAGTTCTTTGTTCTGCCACGCTTACGCCTCTTATGTTACCTTTTGACAAATATTATTAAAGTTTTGTGTTATTGCACTTAAACGGTGTGTGAGAACCGTCCTTATGACACCACCACTAGTTGGTCCGAAGAAAGTGAGAGCGAAGGACGGTGCTGAGATGAAGAAACGGATGATGCGCACTGAATTAAAGAAAGAAATTATCGAAAAACATGACCAAGGTGTGTGTGTGGTCGACTTGGCGAAGCAGTACGAGCGTAGCACTTCTACGATCTGCACCATACTGAAGCAGAAGGAGTCGATAAAGGCTATCACGCCAGCCAAGGGCGTTAAAATAATTTCCTTACTTTCAGACTTTATTCAAAAGAAACACCCAGAAAAAGTTGCCACTGGGCGTGCGACGGTGCCGACACTTGCCTAACTCATTTCAGAAACATTCTGAAAGGGAAGATGAAACAGACCTCATTGGACAGGATTTTATCGAAAACCCCTGCAGATGAAAGTGAGAAAAGCATGGTGAAAAGCACAAAAATTAGCAAATAAGATGCAGTTATTCAGTTCAGCCTTTCTTTTCCACCTCCATCAGCATCTTCAAGTCATCTGATCTCCAAGGTAAATGCTGTACATTATACTTAATAAAACCAGTTTGTTGCAGTACATTCTGTTGTATTGTGTTTTATACAATATTTGTTATTTATAACTACATTTTTCTTATTTAAAAACATGTAACAAAAAAATTGCGGTGTTTTGGGGGTGCTCCTGAACGGATTAATGGCATTTCAATTCATTTCAATGGAGAAAATTGATTTGACATACGAGTAATATGAGTTATGAGCTCCGTCACGGAATGAATTAAACTCGTAAGTCAAGGTACCACTGTAAATCATATAAACATTCAAGAACTTGTTATGGAGATATTGCATTAGTGAGAATCTTGGATAGACAAAGAGACAGAATGACACCACACCCCTGCAAAAAAACAACAACAAAAAAAACCCTAGTGCTTTGGATTCTTTCTTAACATCATCCTCGTTGGCAAACCTTGTTGTGATCTTGAAGTCCTGTTGCAGCAGGTTCACTTTTTTGGTACAGTAATTCTTTAAAATCCAAAGAGGAAATAGAGACTGTATAAAATCTTTACAATTCAGCGCAGGCCAACAATGTGTTTCCTGAAGTGTTAATTATCAGTAGTGTTAACTAATGTCCAACTGACATATTGTGGGTTTTTTAAATACAGAATTTACAGTATTTTTTCAGTTGCAATATTCTGTTAGATTCACACCATGGGGATTTTGTAATATGTATGAAAACACTTAAATGGCCTTTTCTTCTGGCAGCGTACATGAGCATTATGAGACGACATCACTCTTGGTCATATAGCTTTTCACCGGGTGTCCAACTCTCCAATAACATACTTTAAATATTAAGAATCCAACACTTTCTATATTTAGATCCGTTCAGAATATTCGTGAGAAATGGCATAGACAGAATGTTTTATTTGAATATTAAAATATTCAGAACCCGAATAAGTCGTCTTGTGTTGCATATTACATAAGCTGTGCATGCCGTCTCTCTCTGCCTCCCTCCTCATTCCTCTCTCTCCTCCTCGCTCCATCTCTCACTCGAGTGAGACTGAGCTGATTTGAGTTTTGTGTCTTGCTGTTTTATTATTCAGCAGTGTGTCAGCTCTTTAGAGCCACATGGATGCTCAAAGTATTTTTCAGCCCTACGGTCAAAATGGACTTTTCTTGTTCGAAATGATCAAAAACAGACACCAGGGGCAGCTGTGATTTCTTTCAGTGATGTAACACAACACTTCTGCTCTGAATGGGAGCACTGATGGGAGCCGGGGGAAAATGTATGCCAAGAACCCGAGAGCATCAAGCTGAGTCTCTTGCACCAGCATCTGTTTATGTTTAAGATATATTCAAATTCAAACATATATATATATATATACACACACACACACAAATTCAGTTTTTTCCTCCCACAGCACTGTTGAATTATCAATTCTGATCAGCTGGAAGGTGTTGATTAATTTTCTATAAAAGCGGCTCGCAGACTAGTTGGCATTTCCATACTAACGACTTACACAGGCACTTTTACAGCAGATTTTAAAAAGCTTGTTATTGTTGACTTGGGTAAGCCCTCAAAATGGAGGGTTTCTTGGTAACATTTGTGTAACAGGACAAACTGTGGGGTATTTTTTTTCCATCTTATTAACTGTAAGAGAAAACTACAGATGGTCCTCGAGATGCAATAGTCTGACATAGAATTTTTCAATATTATGATGACGCTAGCGTTACGGCAAAATTGCATAAAAATTGTAAAAAAAAAGTTTCACGTGCGTTGCAGGCAAACGTAAGAGGTACGATCCGTTGGGATGATGCCAAACAAATGGGATGTACGCAGCTCTCATTTTGGGAGATGCCTCAGTCTCGCCTTCCAATAATTAAGTTAATGTAGCCTTCAACAACCTGACATCGTTCATATGTGCATATGTGTTCGATGTTGGACAGAATCTTGGCGAGTACAGTACAAAACTACGTTTAATACATGTACAATACATAGCTTTAGCGATTTCATTTTAGGGTTACGTAACTTAAAATTTTTTCATAGCAGACAGGATATGGAATAAACTTTCTGTTAAATTGGCTACAGTACTCTCTGTAATATACTGTACAGTATTGTTACATACACTGTGGGTTTAATAAAGTATGGTGCTGCAAATTGCTCTTTCATACAGTACCCTGTACAGTACAGGTAGGCTAGGTGAGGCTACAAAATACTGTCCTGGTTACTATTCTCAGAGACTCCTGGATAGCTTAGGCTTTCCACTTTTGCTAGTTTGACGGTAGAAAAAAAGGTCACAACGCCAGGTGCATGGTTCAAAAGGGTTGTATTTGCTGTCTTAATTAATCATGGGTGTGTTTTGGGTATAACATGCAATAAACCAATCAGACTGTCATCTCCCATTCCTTTTAAGAACCATGTGTGCTTGCACCTTAGTAGATTACTGTTATAATGGCGGATTTGCCAGGTAGTAAGAAAGAGCTCTTCTCTGCAGGGGAAACAGATTTGCTTGTGTGTAAAGTGAAAGCGTGCGAGCAGATCATCTACAACAACAGCAGGATTCCACCAGTAACGGGTGCAAGTGCATTAGCTATTTAAACAATTTAGGCGCTGGACTATGTCTGTCTTAAAGCAGCAAAGACAGTTGCATTGTGCTTGGTGCTGCTTTGTGCCAGGTGTAAAAGAATGTATCTATAAATGGATAAAAAGGACACTTACATAAAAATGGTGATTTTTGGTAAGTTGCTGTAGTATAAAAATAATAAAACATTTCACAATGTGCTGTCAATTGAAAATAATCAACTTTGAAATGATAAGATTAAAGCCACCCTGCGTCATGCCGCATCACACAACCCTGGGAGTGAGTATTTTCCTAACATCCTATAACTGTGTTTTTTATCTCTTTACATAACGCATCATCTGTGTAAACACTATGACAGCATGAATACATTTGCAGGTACACACATTCTTTATAGTAACAGCACAAAGCCGTGGTATGCTTATGAGGTGAACTAAAACGGTGTTAGTCGTAAAAACTAGCTTTAATAATGGGAATTATTTCCTTCTTATCTATCTCACCCTTCTGTGGAAACGACTGTTTACTCGATTAATTGTAAAAGTGGAGTCTATCTGTGTGCGCTAAACGAAACTGCTTATCGCAGCCACTTCCAATTGTTCAGCAATAAGACTCTGTCCGGTGTCTGATTAGGTCTTTGTTATTGGCCGTGTAAGTCTCCATTAAATGCTCTTTTTATCCGCAGCGTGTGTTTAGATGTGCATGAGAAGCCTGGCCTCGTTATTTCACCACGCCACTGGCTATCCGGATTGCAGCTGTAATTTACTTCCACGGGTGATCGTTGTCCGTGTTTTACAAAGCAAGTCCCTCTTGGGGACCCATTGACTAATTTCTAATTCCTGTAGGGCTTTTAAAGCCAAATATTCGGCATCTGTTGCACAATGATCTAATTTCTGATAAGCAGTTGTGACAGGTGTCACAACGTATTTATGAAGCATTTAGGAAGCTTCAATAACAAAGCATCCTTTCTGAAGAAATGTGAGCCCAATTTTCTGTCTGAATGGTCGCTCAGCTTGGGATTAGCATTTTCAAAAGCATGACCACACAGCCGGACTGGGAAGCACACCTGAAGGTTAATAGATGGCGTTGTTCAAGCTGTGCTAAAGATTGTGACGCAGGAAAAAGACGACCAAGCTGAACCTTTTCGAAATGTTGCTATAAAGAATAACGTCGCTACACATCTCAGGCCATTATACTGCAGCTCTGGGCTGTGGGCCTGCATAATTTCAGATTTAATCCTCGATTAGCACAGGCATTGTGGTTACTTCACTGTTCAGTACAGGATAATAGTATAACTGTATATCAAAAATGAAGCCTGGCCTGCACCTGCCATAAGCCCTATCCGGACAGGATTAATTTCTGCATGCGGTCCTGGGAACTTTTTTTATTTAATTTTATTTTTTTCTGGGCTGTGGGAGGAATCTAGGACAATCCTTATTATTATTATTATTATTATTATTATTATTATTATTATTATTATTATTAAAATATGCATAGAAAGGGTGTAAAGTGATTTAATAATAGACTTCAACACTGATTACTTGAAGCAACAGTGATGTCCTGATGATACCTGTGTATCACATTTGCCAGCCCCAAAACATTCTCTCTCTTTTTTTTTCAGAATCGACCTGAAATGAATGTTTGAAAGCCTGAAGCCTTCATGTTTTTTTTAGACAGTAGGAGGTTCTTTGTTATTTGCAATCTGTCAATAAAACCGGAGGCAGGCAGATTAATAAACAGTCAGGAGTAATTGGTTATAACACGGTCTGTTGTTATGTTCAAACAAAAGAGTGACAAACTTAAATGGAGATGCGAAGTAATTATATAACTCCACTCTTTCTTCTCAGTGGTCTCCTGAAAGTATTTAGAGAAAAGGAAATGTGTATTAAGGGAGAGATAGAGTTCTAGGGTGCAAAGGGACCATTTAGGATAAGAGTCCCAAATAGACTAACATCAAAAGTCACGATAAAAAGTAGAAATTAATAACTAATCACTGTGGTGTGTGTTTCAGAATTTCACTTAGTGTGAGCAGCATATACCTACACGCACAAGTAGCTTATGTCTCTTCTGTTTATTACATTACAGTATTGAGTAATTGTTAATAAAATTCTATCTCCGCCTTGTCCGCCTTCCCTGAATAAGTCTAATGATGTCAATGAGGTAAATGAACAGTTGTCTGACCCCTGACTACTAATGGGATTGTACGTATTTAGCATTTATTTGTACTTCCTTTAAAATATTCACTTGTCAGTTCTGTGCTGTTTATAAAACAGTTACATTCGGTATAAGAAAAATGTTAAGTTTTGTTTGATGCAGAACTGATTCTTTTCCAGTTACATCAAGTGTTTATTACCTTTCTGTGAGTTGAGTTTGTTTGTTTGTTTGTCTGCCGAACTGATTTCCTTGAAACTTTGAGCAGATTTTTAAAATTTTGGAGCAGGTCCGAATCACAGGGAGGCTTCAGGAAATTGGTATCTCTTCCCTTAACATTACAAGATACAGCATTTGGGCTTGGTGGAAATCTGCACTTGACAATGCCTTTGTTGTCATCATAAAATCCAGAAGATGGCAATAAAGTTCAGTAGCGACAAAACATAGCCAAAGTAGAAACAGGATTACTCCACTGGATGTATATCATTCCCAGGTACCAAAGAACATAAATAAGGAAACATTAGTTTTAACATTCCTAACAAAACATAACAACATTGGTGAAATCTTCACTGGCGTTTTCAAAAACATTCTCAGACCACTTAAAAAAATTAATAAAATGTGTGTGTGTGTGTGTGTGTGTGTGTGTATTAAGGTTCTGAAAATATTTGCCAATCTCAAATCTTAGCCTTTTTATAAGGAAACCGAATCCAGCCTTATCTTACACAGTGCGCATTTGTTAAATTGCTTTTAGCTCTAATAGCATCACTGATATTAGTTGGCTGATGCAAGGCTCATGGTTGTGATGCTATATAAACTATGCGTTTGCCTGCATAATTTCAGATTTTCTCCCTCAAGAAAATCTTTTTTTCAAGATTTCAATTTCCTCCTAAAGAAAAGATGCTTTCATGTGATATCCTTTATATGAGCTTCTTCTCCTGTACGTCTTGTACTCACGATGCAAATCTCATTTCTGGTTCTTGATTCAATCTTTCTCCATGGCCAGGAGCTGCATGGTTTCGTGTAATCACGTTGCCCTGATTACAGGATGCCTGTTGTTATTGATTATGATCATTAAGCTTCTCTGAAGACCTGTAATAGCATATCTGTTCTCACGCTGCGAGCTCCGATAAAAATTCCACCCTTAACGTACTCCCTGTTCTCGTGTCTCCCAAAGCGTTGTGAGATAACGGTTATCTTAAATGTCTGAACGTTTTCTCCACTCAGTCACCGGAGTTTGACTGTGTCACTGTGGTGTTTGGTCGAAAGTCGGCAGGATGTTGTGAGGCGCGTCAGGTTCGTCACTGCCTTGTCTCCATGTGAGAGCGTCTCTTCAGGGGGCCACTGTAAAACTCAGAGACCTGCTGCTAGCCGAGATTTGGCCTGACTACAGAGTTTTGTCTCCAACTGGGCAGTTCACTCTTCTCGACTCTATTTGGAAACTCATTTCAAGTCTAACTCGCACAGCATTTCAAGGGCTCAGAGAAGTATGAAGGGATTGAGAGAGTTTTGAGGATAAAATTATATAAGAGGTGTTAGAAATCTAGCTCAGTGTCTCCTTATATCTCGCCGCTTCAGTCAGAACTTAAGCCAGGGTCGATGGCTTTATTCACAGCCCACTCAAGTCATAATGTAAGGAATAAACACTGTTATAGGAATATGCATGCTGTTGTAGGAAAATCAATCAACGACTCTGTTGTGTTATGTGACCCTACACAAAACAGTGTTCCTGTTGCCACTAAAAAGTTGATGTGTTTCCCATAATAGGATGTCCTGAGGTGAGAAGTTTTATTCCCTTAAGACTATAGCAATTAACCAAGGATTACAATTTGAACAACACAGTATTAATGAGGCCTGAAGACTTTCCCATGGTGGGAAACCTTTACAAAGTGCTGACCTGAGACACGTTCCATAAATACTAAACAATGGCTTAACAAAACGACACATTTTTGTTCGTCCGTTTATTATTAGCCTTAGATTGTGTTAATTTGCCCTGAATGGGTTTCTATAGAGTCTCTGTAGAAACAATAATATAAAGCCGTCATTTGAGTTATAGCCAAGTTAACAGCACTGAGGTAAACCAGAATAAACTGCATATGTGTTAGGTAATGTGTAACTTTTGCATGAATGCTGAAAAGCAGATTTTTTCTTTCGCCAGGCACCACACGACAACCGAAAGAAGGAGAGGTCCCAGGCGTGGACTACAACTTTGTGAGTGTCGACCGGTTTATGGAATTAGAGAAAAGTGGGGCTTTACTAGAGAGTGGAACATATGAAGGTGAGTAAAATGAACTTGAAAAATGAAGTTTTTCTCTCAGACTCAGAATCCATATATAATAACTGATCCTGATTGACTGCCAATGCTAGCTCACAGTATTTGAACTAGAAATTGCTCTCTCTATCTTGCTAATGTTTACTTTTATATTTTATCTAGCAATTTTTCTACTGCTAAGTGTTAATTGCTAAGTGTTAACTGAATTAGCTTTCAATATGTTAATTGGTGTTAGTTTACTCAGTAGAATTATTAGTATTAACTTTCAGTTTAGTGGCTAGTTTATTTCAGTATGGTGCTTAATCTTAACTTTCATTATGGTGGCTAGTCTTAACTTTCAGTATGGTGGCTAGTTTTAACTTTCAGTATGGTGGCTAGTTTTAACTTTCAGTATGGTGGCTAGTCTTAACTTTCAGTATGGTGGCTAGTTTTAACTTTCATTATGGTGGCTAGTCTTAACTTTCAGTATGGTGGCTAGTTTTAACTTTCAGTATGGTGGCTAGTTTT
>JAQMCW010000002.1:18984740-18994979 GCA_030068335.1 Chrysichthys cranchii
GCAACAACATAAATTCAAAAGCCACAACGTAAGTACAGAAGCCACAACACGAACACAAAAGCCACAACGTAAGTACAGAAGCCACAACACAAACACAAAAGCCACAACACGAACACAAAAGCCACAACGTAAGTACAAAAGCCACAACGTAAGTACAAAAGCCACAACGTAAGTACAAAAGCTACAACGTAAGCACAACAGCCACAACATGAACGCAAAAGCCACAACGTAAGTACAAAAGCCACAACATGAACGCAAAAGCCACAACGTAAGTACAAAAGCCACAACACGAACACAAAAGCCACAACGTAAGTTCAGAAGCCACAACACGAACACAAAAGCCACAACGTAAGTACAAAAGCCACAACACGAATACAAAAGCCACAATGGAAGTGATCAGCGGTCCATGTTTAATGTCCTGGTGTTCTGATATTAATGTGCTGCCTTGATGAAAAATGCTACCATAGCATGAATCAATACAAGACTCGATAAGACAGAATAAACTCGATTTTATCCATAGACCTGAACCTATCCGTAATCTTAACCATAAGGCTTAATACTAGAAGTCATCTTTAAATCCTTAAACTTATAGCTTAACATTAACTCTAAATCCTACTGACTGCAACTTTAAACCACCCAACCCAACCGCTACGTAGCATACCTCGACAGGTAGCACAAATCGACAGAACACTGGAATTTTAATACACAGACCGTTGATCATTTCAGTTGTGGCTTTTGCATGTTTGTGTTGTGCCTTTTGCATTATGTTGACATTTCTGGGCCACCATAGTAGAACGCATGCAAAAAAAATTATTCCTGTTGTCAGTTACATTATAGCAGTTAGAAATAGTCATTTCCTCACCAGCCTCGATTTTTTTTCTCTATCTTAAATGTAATACAAAAAAAAAAGACTGATTGTTAAAGGACTCTGACTCTGGAGATGCCTTCTATAAATATAAAAAAAAACATCGCCTCATAGCAAACATCCCCATATCAGTGATTATATTTTGTCTTTGCTAAATAATGTATACCGTAATAAGGTTTTTATTCCATTAATTATTATTAATAATTGTATGTTGTACCTTTGAGAGTATGTGAAGCCTCTACCATACAAGTCCCAGTGAATAAGTTGTTACTATGGAAACAAGAAGGTATTAGTACTAGTACATTAACTGAACTTGTTTTATAGACTTGAGTTACAGTCAGAGCTGATGTCAGAGCTGCTCCTCTAGGACATTAATCTACATGATAAATGCTCAAAAAACCCTTTTATATATCAGAAATATAATATCTGTTTAAAAAAAAGACATTTTTCTTACATTTTGATAACTATATGTACAACATGATTTTTTTGGTAACATGAATAGAATAACGACAAATTTCTCTCATGCCACACTCTTCCATCTAACACTTTCTAATGTTCCTTGGTTTGTTCCTCTGGGGAAGTCAAAGGTCGAATCCTACAACAGAGAGTTTTCTTTTTAGAAATGGTTTTAAGTAGAACCCCTTAAAAAAATAATTAAACTGCTACCATTAAAAATGGTTTAAAATCAATAATCCAGAATTTTTTTTCCTAAGATTTTTTACACTCTTTGCTCAATATTCTTACTTGGGATTAAAAAATCAGGATTAAAATTATGAATTGCATTGTATCATGTCACTTGTTCAAATCATCGACAGAATTTAAAGATGGACAGCATGCTCCTGTTCAGAAATAAAGCCAAAGTACCATATGTTGTCAGATGCGAAGTCACTCCTTTGCTAGGCACCTTATTTCTCTGGTAGAAATGAGCCGGCAGTGAGCTCTCCAGGGAGAGTTAAAAGCTCGTTATTCAGGATGCATGGTTATTCCAAGTGCACTGTAAACTAACGACCTAACTACTTTTTAAATTTATCCTAATGTTGTTGGTAGAGTGTGTGTTCACTGATGAAAAAATGGCTTTTGCGCAGATTTTGATATCTGGCTAGCTAGATGGAGACTATATGGCTAGGTAGCTAGGTAGGTGTGATTGCTATGTGGCTAGATAACTAGCACAATTACACTAACCTTTTCCTAACAGTTTGTATGCATGTATGACTCCAGAAAAGTTCAAATAAGTAGGTATATGATGGTAAATTGTTGATGGTAAAAAGTTCTGGCCGTGGTTGTTAATCGTGTAGCCATGCCTTCTTACTTTATTGTAGAATAGTATTTTAAAAACTAAGTTCTCAGGGGAAAAATGGGCAGATGTCAGTACTGTATCAGCATGGGGAAACCAAAACTGTTTGAATTAGACATTGCAGATTGAAAAACGTTAGAAAAGTGCCATAGAAAAAAGGGTGTTTTTTTCCCACTGAAACATGTGGTGATGGCTGGGGCTAAAAATTGTACCGCAGCCTGCCAGCAGGGGCGCTAGACCTAGATCTGCTGCAAATGATTTTTTTCAGTCGATGTTCCTAATCAACAAAAAAACAGACCTTTGTTGCACTGGTCCTTTTGACACATTAGTTGGCTGAGTGGATAATGTAGATTTAATTGAAAAATTCGACAGTCGATCAAATGACCAATCAGTTAGTTTATAAATATTCAGTGGACCTTCGACTCATGAACTTAATTCGTTCCGAGACTCTGTTCACAAACCGATTTGTTCGCGACTCGAATCAGTTTTTCCTATTGAAATGAATGTAAATACAATTAATGTGTTTCAGCCCTCAAAACATGTTTTTAAAGTGTATTATGGGCTTATGTGTAGCAATAAAACATGATTTTAATGCACGTTACCTTTGCGGTGGATGCATAGTTGCTGGCGTAGGTGGACGGTGGTGGAGGAATATGGTGACGGTTCTCATATTTTGCGATTATTTCTTTCTTTATTTCAACTGTTATACACTTAGGCTTCTTATTCTCACTACCATTTCCACTTTCCACTTTCTTGGGACCCATAATGAAGGCTTATGGAGCAAAAATGCAGAGAAACACAACAAAAAAATGCATTGAACACATTCACACCACGAGTACTTGACCGGAACTTAAAGTTTGTGCCACGAAGCGTGGGTTGGCTTCTTGTACGTCAGTCGAGACTTTGTTCATCGGTCGGTACAAAATCTGTTTGGGAATTTAGTTTGTTCGTCGATTTGTTTGCCATCCGACGCGTTCGTGAGCCGAGGGTCCACTGTATAACTAAAAACACCAAAGGATGTAACAAAATGCAATGCAGCTTGTGATTTAATGCTGCAAAATGAATAAAACAATATCTAGAATTAGCCAAGTAGCTGACTTTATCTAAACGGACCACAATCACCGTTGTTATCAGAACTGGAGGCTTAAATTTAACAGGTGTTTAGTTATATCCTTATGCGGTCACATCTCTGCCGTTCGTTACTACATTACAAACGTATCACTAAGATGAGAAATGAAAGCACTTCCATGAAAGCTTGTATCTCTGTTTTCTCTATAAGAAGAGGTTTCAGTATATGGGTATATTACTGGTGTGTGTAATTGAACTTTTCCTTATAGCTCTGGACTCCACCATCAGCCCTCGCCCTCCCCAAAGACCTGCAAATGAATTCATAAACCTCTGCCGCTTACACACACATACACACACACACGCGCGCGCGCACACTCTCATACTCAATTTTTAATCATTAAACCAGATTCCCCCTGATACACATGACTTCTTTTCAATTTTGAATAAAAGGTTTGGGCTCTTTGTGATAGAGGTCGCCTTAATAACAAACATTACACATACTAGAAAGGGGGGAGAAACTGAGTTACTACAGAACATGATTGAAAAGTTGCTCTAAAAAAAAAATCACGGCACATACTAAGCAGCTCTCAGCGCGTGCCATGCCTTTTTAAAACAAAGTCTCTTTTGCACTTCAACTCACAAGTTATGGTTTTCATTTTTGGACTTTGGCATTTCGTTTTTGCGGTCTTTCGTGAGCTCTTTCTGCTGAATGATTGGATGGTAAAGCCTGAAGGGGTTCTCTTTTGGTTCTAGATAACTTCTATGGCACGCCCAAGCCCCCGGCGGAGCCCACGCACATGCTGTTTAATGTGACTGACCAGCTGCTGCCAGGTGCTCGCCCCAGTGCTGAGGGGAAGAGGAAGAGGAACAAGTCTGTGAGCAACATGGAGAAGGACAGCATTGAGCCTCCTGAGGAAGAGGAGGAGGAAAGCCCAGTCGTTAACGGCAACGGCATTGCTATCACGCCAGGTTAGCATCGCAAAAGACGTATGCTTGTTTTATAATAGAACATGGGAAAATGGTGATGTTTATCATATTTTATTACATTTTAGGAGACAAAAAGGGAGAGAGAACGCTTGTTATTTCACCAATGAGATCATTATGTTTTCTCTCAGTCTGAGGGAGAATTCAGCTCCTGAGAATCAACTCGAAGCAGGACATGCATGCTTTAGCTCACTTCATGCATAAACCTTATGCTTTTTATGACATACTTATGAGTCTGGCTGGGTTCATCTTCTTTGCGAAAACAATGGGGGTTGCAAGTCACATGGTGACTAGGGTTGGGTGCCGAACTAACAATTATAACTGCACAGACATCTCCAAAGTAAATAGACACCCCTCATTACACCATTTTATCAATGCGGACACCACCTGGTGGTTCACACTTGCTAATTTATTCTTATTTTTCATTTCAGGGTACAGTATGTTAATTGATTAGAGCAACTAGACATGCCACGAACACCAGAAGCAAAAGAGTTGTGTGATTTTCAAAGAGGGCGTGTTGTGGGTCAGTCTGAGGGTGGACTTAGCCAGCGTGTGATTGCACAAAACCTTGGGATTCCTCTTGCCACAGTCAACAGAGTGATTGTACAATTCAAAAGCAAAGGAAAGGAATCAACAGCATCCTGCTCAGGTCAACCTGGACCCTCTGACAGGGGTCTTCAGACTGTCGAGTGGATTGTTGAAATAAATCCTTGTTGTAAGGCCGCTGATGTTGCAGAGCGACTCCAAGTGAGTCGGAGTACTTCTGTGAGTTATCTCCATCAGCTTGGCTCCAGAAGTAAGTTTCTAGAAATAATTTTTTTTCAAAGATCATGGTGTGCGATTACTTTTGAGATTGTCTGTGCACACTGGTGCAGAACATGGCGTCCGGAACACTTGAGTGAATATTTGTCACGTTGATATGCGACATATAGTACGCTTGTGCCAGGACATTGAACATTTTTGTTTTTCTTTTCTCTGTAAGAATGGCTTGGTGTAATATTGTTGTGCGGCAATGAGAGACCTTACCTAGCTCACACTGGCTTTTTTATTTTCTTTTTTGGTGCATGTGATGTTTATGTCGATGCTTCCTGACCCACGACACTCCACTGAAATATGGAGTCCTCTTTGATTCCCAGTCTGAGTTAAGTGCCTGCAAGTTCAAACTTTCTTGAAAGTGTTTCGAGCACACACAGAGGTTTCTCAGTGCATCTAAAGGACATGTTTTTGAAATGGAAATTCAGTTTATTGATACAGCTATCCATGTTTTTTTTTTTTCCTTGCTTTCAGTAGTATGTGATGTAGATTGTCCTTTATTCCTGCACAGCTTTCAGCACATATTGACTAACTGTGAATCCATTACATAGGTTTTTGTCTGTTTTGTTGAAAAGGTTGCTTCCTGCTACTCTCCACACTGTTTTGGGTAAAGTAAGTATAATGTATGGATAGTACAGATACAGCTACCCCGCTATCCGAAACAACACAATGGAAATCTAACAGAATTTCCCAGATACATTGTTTTACATTGTAGGGTCTGGAATAAAAAGTCTGCACCATAAAATGTCAAAGAGATTGATAAGAAGATGGGCCTCCTGACTGAGCCTTTTTCCTGCTCTAAAACATTAAACTTAGTAAATCAGGTGTGGTAGAGTTGCAGACACACTGAAATGAAACCCACCAAAAAAATCTCAGAACTTTGAAAGCCTGTAGTCCTGACGTTGGTAGATGGTAAAAATATCGAAATCTGACAGACGTTGTTGAGGCAGAAGAGAAGAATTGTTGGGAAATTTCTTGCAAAAGAACGTTGTGGCACATTCCTGACAATTCAGATGTCTTAAGAGGTTTTGAGGTTTTTGGGACCACTGAAACTGCTGGTCCATGTTTTAGGCGTGTACCTCCTACATTCTCTATGGTTGTCCTAAGCAACTCCCTGCTGCCTGTTGCATCATTTTATTGTCTGTAATTTTTTATCTCTACGTTAATTCCGCTACTCCCTTTGGTCATAAGGTCACCTCTGCTTTAACTACATGAATTTCTTCCCTACAGAATCGAGCGAGCACGAAGACAAGAGCACTGACGCATCAGGTGACGTGCCCCCGCAGTCGTGCCCCGCCGAAACACCCACCCTGACAGGCACAGACGCCCCCGAAGAGGAGCACGATGCCCCCAAATCCCCAGCCGACTCACAAAGCAACGACGAGCTCGGGCCGCTACCCGACAACTGGGAGATGGCCTATACCGAGAAAGGAGAAGTCTACTTCATCGAGTGAGTGAAGTGCACTTTAAAGCATGCTTCATGCTAAGACACTGAGCATATGGAGATGCACGCTCTTGGGTAATGGAGAGTGCCTGTGAATTATGTGGAGAAATTAGCGTAGCCTCTTTTTTTGCATAGTATCATGGATAAATGACATATTCCTGTGCGTAAGTAAGAACCCAAAACATTCATCATTTTTACTGATTGACGCTCATTCCACTGCAATTCTTTTATTTCATGTCTGAAGGTTTGGCTAGGAATTGGGACAGCAGATCATATTGAGGTTTAGATGTATCATGCTGATGAGTGAAGCTTGAATCGGTTTCAGAGCTAGACAGGAGAAAGACTCGCAAAGTGACTGAATAGGAACGACAGACAGGGAAGGAGAGAAAGAGAGAGTGAGGGAGGGATGTTTTCCTCCTTCTCCCCCTCTATTCCCTTTTTAATGGGAGGCAAGAGACTCATTAAAATTATTGATTGCTATTCTGTTAACTGGAACTCTCCCACCCTCTGCGCCAATGGCCTTGTGGGATATCTTGAATCTTGCTCATCGTATACTTATTACCACTCGGGCAAAAGCTTTATCACCCTGAGTAGCTCTTTATAAGCCGTGTGCTGATGGAGTCACACATAGTAACTATATTGTAGAAGGAGGTGGAGTAGCTTCATGTCGGTATAAATCTTCATTTGCGTTATAATCCCAGAAGGGCTGCAGGAAAATCGAGCAGTAAATACCTCAGCAGTCAGCAATACATCCAATGTTTTCTCTTTTTTCCCCCCTCCCATTTCTTCTTAGTCACAACACCAAAACAACATCATGGCTCGATCCTCGATTAGCCAAGAAGGCCAAACCACCAGAGGAATGTGAGGATGACGGTAAGTATACTCGTGTGTGTGTGTGTGTGTGTGTGTGTGTGTGTGTATGTGTGTGTGTAGAAGAATTGTGAATGTGTGCAATTCCAAGAACTGAAACTGTGCATAGCACTTAAAATTTCTTTTCCAAGATATCTTGCGGTTAGAGCCAAGTTATAGAGGCCAGTAAGGTTGGGTTTCAGATTAGCATAGTCAGAGGTTGCTAGTGTTCTTAAGCTTGTTATTTTTTCTACATAATACTCTTGACTTTTACTTCCTGCATTTCTAAAGAAGTCTAAAAATGTAGAACTACATTTTCCATTTTTCTTGACTTTCTTTTTAAGCATTGGACATCTTTAAGCAGTTGATCGAAATTTGTAAACATGAACAAATGTGACTGCAAAAACGACATTTAATACCTGCGCCTGTAATCTATCTGTACACTATGCATTTATCAAGGCAGTTGGTATTGTCACAGCTAGCTATTGCCATTCAGCTAGTTTGTAGCATAAAAGCTTTTATGCTTCTAGCTAACATTTGAGAAGGTAGGAATTAAGCTTTAAGTTAGCCTTGGCTAATGCTTTCACAGTCACGTGCCCTGCTTTCATCAGTAAGTAAAATCGGTGTGTGATTTGAGGCAGGCTGTCTTTTTCTTATGTAAATCTTTCTTTCTGTGCTTCATCTTTTATCAGAATAGTAATTGTATTTCATTTTATTGAGAAGAGTAGTTTAATTTTTACTCCAGCAAAGAATTCGCATGCTATTAGTATTAGGATCCTAATGGACTGTGCATCTGAGACAGTGTAGGGTTTGTCTTGGTGTTAGAGGGAGTTATGTCACAAGTATGGAATTGAGAGTAAAGGCTTTTTTGTGGTAAAAGAATGATAATTTAGCCTGAGAATAGTGAACAGTAGGTCAACAGCGCCAGGGTGAAAATGTACAAAGGTTGAGGGGTGAAGTTAGCATTTGCACTTCTTATCACAACTTTTTATAGCATCATCCATAACAAACAAACCAAAAGGACATTACAACACTAAAACATTCATAGGTAGGAGCTGGAATTGCTTTCTTTCTCCTAGTTTGCATTCTGCACAACCATTGTTTAGTGCTTATTTTGTGCTTTTTTTTTTTTTCCTTATCAAAGCGGTGGATGGGTTTATTAGCCAGGTTTCATATTTTGTTGCCCAAAAACCTAATTAAAGTGGTATGCAATGTGATATAATAATGAATGGTGAGCTAATTAGCTAGTCAAGTGCATTAATAATAATACATATATATGTTTACCACTTTCTAAGGAAAGGTTCTGATGTGTTGCATTGTGTTTATGCGCTAGGCAAAAAGTCAGCAAGTCACTGGCCAGCGTTTCTTTCGGCTGTGTGTTTCAATTCTGTCTCTTACCATCACGTCATTTTGTTCCCGTGCTTGTTTTTGCCTTTATTTTGGTCAAACTGCTGTTGAGATGTTAAATTTAAATCCTTAAATCATCAGTGTATACGTTCAGAACACAAGCAACGAAGTCTTGCCAGACTGTCATTCTGTCGTTTCAGTGCTCGTCTGCTTGAGTGAAGATTTGCGGTAATTGCAGCCGAGCCTCTCCTTTATATGCGATTGAGTGCTTACGTCTATTATTCACCAACCCGGTTAAGAGGATGCTCGCTGATAATGAAGCATTATTCTGTCTGATGTCTCCTGATGTCTCAACAAATAGCTTCATTTCATCCTGAAATACTGCAGCTTCCTGTGATAAAGCTTTTTCTTGCCACCAATGCTGCTTCTCACAGTGAATCCCTATTGACACGCAAAACACTCATCTGAAGATGGACAGGTAACTTCAGTGCCTGACGCACCTGCAAATGAGATACTGAATATTCATCCACCTTCACAAATAACAATCCAGTTATCAATCTCATGGTCCTTTAAAGACATTTTGTACGAGGGATCTGATTTCTTTTCAGCCAGATATGGCTGCAGTCTTCATGCCAGAATAACAGGCTTTCAAATAAAGCTATTGTGAAACGAATCAGACCGAGACGTGCGTGGACAGGGGGCATGGGGATTTGTTTACGTGTTAAAACAAAGAAAACCAGCTTAGAAACACCAAGCTTTACAGCTCCTGGGTCACCAGGTCGATCCAGATCTCAGGTTACTGTCTGTGTGGACTTTCACATGTTCTAACCCGCCCCGTCTGTATGGATTTCCTCCAGGTTCTGAATCTGCCTAAGCAGAAGTAAACCTAGCTAAATCAAGCCAAACTACAAACACATACAGCCCAAATGAATGGTGTCAGGATATATGAACTGTCTGTAATACGTGTGGAGTTACACTTAAACTATAAGCAGGTATAATGTAACCGCTAAGAGGTTTCTGCACTCTTTTAGGTAAAGTTCGAGTCAGAAGTTTATATGGGTTCATCATGGACATCATGGAAAGTCATGGCAAGACTGGGTTGTTAATGATTCATTTGAACTGTTCTTTTTCTGGGGAAGAATGATTATACAACATATATCTTTTATTAAAAGAAAAAGATTTATTTTTGTTTTCTGAAATCAACACTGGGTCAACAATATACATACAGCACATCTAATAGTTGGTTAAATGTCAGTTAGCAAGTTTCACCTTGACCAGATGCTCTTTTTGGTGGCCATCAACAAGCTTCTGGTGGAATTTCTGGTTGGACATTTGACCACTAGTCTTGGCAGAGCTTAAATTTATGCGTTTTCTTGGTATGGACCTGACTTTTAAGCAGTCCACATGTTTTCAATAGGGTTGAAGTCAGGGCTTGTTTTAAGCTTAATATTAGCCTGGTTTATCAATTCCATAACAAGCTCCGATATTCATTATTCATTATTCAATTTTATTTGTATAGCGCTTTTAACAACAGAACATTGTCGCAAAGCAGCTTTACAATACATAATGTCCAAT
>JAQMCW010000002.1:18996815-19011908 GCA_030068335.1 Chrysichthys cranchii
AACATATCCATAAGTGCATATATATATAAATATATAGATATATGCCTATCCCTGATGAGCAATGGTGGCAGGGATAGGCATATATCTATGTATATGATGTGTGTTTGGGGTCACTGTCCTGTCGGGACGTCCAACTGTGTCCAAGTTTCTGATGGTTTGAGGTTATGTTGAAGACTTCTGAGGTTCTTCCTTATTCCATACTTTGTGCAATACAGTACACCAGATCCACTGGCAGCAAAACCGCCCCAGAGCATAATACTACCACCACCGTGCTCAACAGCTGGTACAGTGTTCCTCTGTACAATTTGTCACTCTGTATCTCTAATTTTAACCTTGTATTGATTTCAATGTGCGTGCCACAGAAAGATGCCGCAGTTTCTGGCACCGTTGTATGCGCATGTGCGGCGACCCATGTGTCAGAAAAGATGTCCGATTGGCTGTCCTGTATGTCAATCAAGTGACAAATCTCTTAGTGAGGACAGATGATAGGCTGATGACGCATGGGTTGTCATGCATGTGCGTGCAGCCGCGCCGGGGGCTCATATCGGGTTGCCAGGTGATAATTTTTTTAATGCCGTGCGATCGACTCACACAAGGTCGATCGCGATCGACGTATTGGGCACCCCTGCCATAGAGGGTAAGGGTTACAAATTTGGTTTATCTAACTAATATTAAGCTTGTTTGTTCACTGTGGTATGAAACTTGCGTGACATTTTGCTAGTCATCTAGACAGTGTTTTTTACAGACCTTAGTATTTTTACTGAGAGACAAAAACTTTAACCAGTTCTAAATAAATGCTGATATTAAAAAACCTCTTTTTGTTCCTTAACCTTATTTAGCTAGCTTAGGCTGTATCACTAAGTACCTGCTTTCTCAATGCAAACCTATAGGTGTGTATGATACAAGTAAATCAGCGCTTGCCACTAGGAATGCGTATCTACGTATGAAATGGAGCCGAGCTTCTGGTTGCTGCTGTACTGAAGAAAACACGATCGTCAGAGTCATGGCTACCGAACAAGTATAGTTGCCTCATTAAGAGTTTATTTTTGGTGACGGAAACATTAAGTCAGCCAGAGCAACAATAAAACTGTGGAGTTTAGTCGATACAGTTTGTGTAGCTGAACGGGTAGTGGTTTAACTTCCCGGTAGATCGACACTGATTTGATATGTATAGTTGGGTATTTGGGATTCATTATCTGATGTGCCATGAATTTCATTTTTATTCCACGTCCCAACTATTTGCCACTAATTCTGGTGCTGCGTCTGCAATTCCTGACTTTATGTTCTTCTCAGATTCCTAACCAGAGCTGAGATCCTTATAATAAGCATTATTGGGTAACTTTTTAGAGGTGTAAGAAATACATGCTACTTTTGGAAGTGTTCTATGTTAAAAAAAATAAATAAATAAAATAACTTGACACATGTTTGTTAATTAAAGGCATATAAAAATAATTTTGTTTCTCTTCCAGTTCTGGGGAGGAAATTATCTAGATTTTTAAAGTACATGAATAACTTTATGAATTAACAGTGCATTTAGCACCAGGCTGCTTTTAGAATCCTAAAGAAACATGATCTAGAAATATTATACGAGGCTCTAAAAAGCTGCCCACTTCCACATCTGCTGCTCGCCTTAACCTTAACTCAGTTACACCTTCATAATAAAGATTCTAAATCTTCTGGGTTAAAAAGTAGAAATCATGCGGTCTGTGAGTCTTTGGTAGCATTTAGGGTTTTTTTTCCCCCGGTGTATCAACTGAGTTTCCATGCATGAAAAAAAAAAACCCCAAAGGTGGCACGGTGGTGTGGTGGTCAGCACTGTCGCCTTACAGCAAGAAGGTCCTGGGTTCGATCCCTGGGGTTGGCCCGGCGCCTTTCTGTGTGGAGTTTGCATGTTATCCCCATGTCCATGTGGGTTTCCTCCAGGTACTCCGGTTTCCTCCCACAGTCCAAAGACATGCACAGAGGGGATTGTCTCTGTGTGTCGCCCTGTGGTGGATTGATGACCTCCCCAGGGTGTACCCCGCCTCTCACCCGAAGTCAGCTGGGATTGGCTCCAGCTTTCCCCCGTGACCCTGAACAGGATTAAGCGGCAGAAGATGAGTGAGTGAAAAAAACAAAACATTAAAATGGGATGCATCATGTGTGCTAAACAGATGAGATGTGGCTCACTGAACATTTAAAATATTTACCGTGTTGTTGGTAATGGCATCGATCACTTGAACCAAGAACATGAAAGAAACAAGAGCTACATATAGATGTGACCTTTTGTTTCCCCGCTTTATGCTTAAGAACTTTCCACTAGAGGCTAACATGGCTTTGCTCTTATATCTTATATCTTATATCTAAGTTTATTAGCTATCACTGAGCTGTACACTGAAACTTACCGTGTTTGAAAGCCTCTGCCTAGTTGAAATGCAGTTTATCAGGGCCAGAAAAAAAAATCAATATCCCTTTCTACCAGTCTGTTAAGTGCTTCTGTGTGACTTGACTGCTAATACTCCTCTCCCCATTAGACCACCAATCTATTTTTTGCCTCTCTCAGCAGCTGAAAGCCTTCTCCAGTGTGTTTGTGTGCAGCCCAGTGTGATGTCTGGTTTTAAGGGTGTCTCCTTTTCTGTGTGCAGTATGTTCTAGCAGGCAAAAGTTCAAACTGCAGCTGAATCCACATGGACATGTTTTGTATGGCGGAAAGCACACTGGCATCTTTCTTTTTCACTAGTGTAATATTTTTAAAGGTTAGCAGATTTCCTTTTGGGATTGTGTGATCATATGTCTGTCAGTCTCAGTGAAGGGCACATTGCTTCTGTGCTTCGGTGTTGTAGTGAAGGAAGCAAGGCACTGTGGCAATCTGAAGGTGTATGTATGAAGGAGGTGTGGCCTTTGTGGGCTCGAATGAATGGGCCGTGGCCTCTGTACCTGTCAGTCCAAAACTCAGGAAGGAAGGTGTGGCCTCTGGGCTTGTCAGTTCTAGTGAAGGAGGTGTGTCCTTTGATCTTGTCGGTCCTAATACTAGTGAAGGAGGTGTGGCCTCTTAGCTTGTGAGTTCTAGTAAAGGAGGTGTGGCCTCTGGGCTTGACAATCCTAATGCTAGTAAAGGAGGTGTGGCCTCTGGGCTTGTCAGTCCTAATGCTAGTAAAGGAGGTGTGGCCTCTGTGCTTGTCAGTTCTGGTGAGAGAGATGTGGCCTCAAGGCTTGTCAGTCCTAATTCTAGTGAAGGAAGTGTGGCTTCTGATCTTGTCAGTCCTAATACTAGTGAAGCAGGTGTGGCCTCTGTGCTTGTCAGTTCTGGTAAAGGAGGTGTGGGCTTGTCAGTCCTAATGCTAGTAAAGGAGGTGTGGCCTCTGTGCTTGTCAGTTCTGGTAAAGGAGGTGTGGGCTTGTCAGTCCTAATGCTAGTAAAGGAGGTGTGGCCTCTGGGCTTGTCAGTCCTAATGCTACTGAAGGAGGTGTGGCCTCTGGGCTTGTCAGTCCTAATGCTACTGAAGGAGGTGTGGCCTCTGGCTTGTCTGTCCTAATGCTAGGGAAGTTGGTGTGGCCTCGGATCTTGTCAGTCTCAATGCTAGCAAAAGAGGTGTGGCCTCTTTGCTTGTCAGTTCTGGTGAGGGAGAAGCGGCCTCTAGGCTTGTCAGTCCTAATACTAGTGAAGGAGGTGTGGCCTCTTAGCTTGTGAGTTCTAGTAACGGAGGAGTGGCCTCTGGGCTTGACAGTCCTAATGCTAGTAAAGGAGGTGTGGCCTCTGGGCTTGTCAGTTCTGATGACGGAGATGTGGCCTCAAGGCTTGTCAGTCCTAATTCTAGTGAAGGAAGTGTGGCTTCTGATCTTGTCAGTCCTAATATTAATGAAGGAGGTGTGGCCTCTGTGCTTGTCAGTTCTGGTAAAGGAGGTGTGGCCTCTGTGCTTGTCAGTCCTAATGCTAGTAAAGGAGGTGTGGCCTCTGTGCTTGTCTGTCCTAATGCTAGGGAAGTTGGTGTGACCTCTGATCTTGTCAGTCTCAATGCTAGCAAAAGAGGTGTGGCCTCTGGGCTTGTCAGTTCTGGTGAGGGAGATGTGGCCTCTAGGCTTGTCAGTCCTAATTCTAGGGAAAGAGATGTGGCCTCTGGGCTTGTCAGTTCTGGTGAAGGAGGTGTGGCATCTGGGTTTCTCTGTCCTAATTCTAGCGAAGGAGGTGTGGCTTCTGATCTTGTCGGCCCCAATGCTAGTGAGGAAGGTGTGGATTCTGATCTTGTCAGTCCTAATGCTAATGAGAGGGGTGTGGCCTCTGATCTTGTCAGTACTAGTGCTAGTGAAGGAGGTATGGCCTGTGGGTTTTTCAGTTCTAGTGAAGGAGGTGTGACCTCAGGGTTTGTCAGTTCTAGTGAAGGAGGTGTGATCTCTGTATTTGTCAGTTCTAGTGAAGGAGGTGTGACCTCTGGGTTTGTCAGTTCTAGTAAAGAATGTGTGGCCTCTTAGTTTATCAGTCTGAGTCCCTATGAAGAAGGTGTGGTCTCTGAGCTTGTCAGTTATAGTGAATGAGATGTGGCTTGTCAGTTTGACTGAAACAGGTGTGGCTTTTGTGCTCATCAGTACCTGTGAACGAAGTGTGGCCTATGTGTTTGTCAGTCCCAGTCCAAGAGAAAGAGGTTTGGCACGATACTGAATCAGTGCTTGCTGAATGGTTTGATGAGGATGAAAATCATGTAAATCATATGCTTTGGCCTTTACAGTCATCAGATCTCAACATAATTGAACACCTAGGGGATTTTTGAGTGACATGTTAGAGAGTGCTCTCCACCACCATCATCAACATACCAAATGAGAGAAAAGCTTATCTCCACTTGTAGAATCTGTGTCAAGGTGCACCGAGGGTGTTCTGCTAGCTCATGGTGGCTCAACACCTTACTAAGATAAAGATTCTGCTCAGGAATTGTGGCTTGAGAAATACTAACGAAATTCTAATGGACACATATGTGCATTGATCTCCCTATAACACAAATATCTACTGGATTTTTATATACTATATACGTTATTCTTTGCATCGTGGATGTTTGCTTCAGTTTGAAGCCGGTCTTGCAGTTTTCCTGTTGTGTAATACGGAGCAGTGAGTTATTTAAACTAAATCTGTCATCTTTCAAACCTTGAAACGGTGTATGTACACTTTGACATTCATTGTGCTTCTCACACACACACAGACATACACACACAAACATACTCATGTTTAAGTTCCTCCATGCTCTCAGATATACATAAAACACTTGGTGAGTGAAAGAGCCCAAAAAAGAGCCGACTTCTGCAGTTGCCATGGCAACTAGCCATGGAGGATCAGTGATTTAAGGTGGTTTGCGAGAGATTGATATTTAAGGTGGTCCCATTTCAGGATCACACTTAGTTAGTCCGGCTGTGTGTGTGTGACTTAACACCTCAGTTGTGTATGGATTAAAAACGCTGCTTTGGAGATGCGCTAGAGATAGATGTTGCATTTAGGGGTAGATGGTTTTAAAGTATTCATTAAAACTAGAAAAAATACGGAGAAAAGACGAACAACCCCTACTTGTCAGGAGCTGAATGTTGTCTCATTTTTCAAGAGGTTTAATTCATAGATCAGGCAACCAGGTGGGCTTAAGTCAGCCCGCTCTCTCATCCATTAAGGAAATGTCGTTGACGAGGGTGACTCATTTTCTCTCCCACTCAGCCTTAGCTGAACGTTTGGCGTCAGTGTGTATTTGAGCACTGACAGTCTGCTCTTAATGCTGAAATATCCCAGATTGGTCAGGTCTTGATACCTTAGCTCAGTGTTTTTCAACCTGTGTGCCGGTCAGGTGTGCCACATGAAAATCCCCCCCACCTCCCGCGCAACATTAAACCTCGAGTTGCGCGCACCGAGAGCGCACCGCGAGAGCGCACAACGATTACGCACTGAATTTCCCAAGATTCCCTCGGCAGTACCCGGATGTGTTGTCGTATTTTTCGAAGCAAAAATTGTGCCGTGGCTCAAAAAAGGTTGGGAAACACTGCCTTAGCTCGTGTTCTGGTGTGTGTGTGTGTGTGTGTGTGTGTAGGTGGGGGGGGTATTGATTTGTATAAACCTCCAGGAGACTTCTCCATACCCATCAGTGATCACTGTCAAAGCTGGTCAATTTCAGGCCTTCTGGCTTTCAGCCCAAGCCATTTACTCTACATAACGAGAGTCTCCACAGCTAATGTTTATTCTGCCAACAACAAGCTAAAGAAAATCACTAGCCAGCCTGGACCATGCACACATTTGCCTTACTGTCCTTGTGAGGACCTTCCACTGACGTAGTCCTTAATGTAGCTTGATGAGACAATGGAAAAATAAGAAACCTTGGATCAAAGGAAAATTGTGTCAACTTGTTGCAGGCCCTTTTTTGTTGTTTTTTCAACTGAAAAAAAAGGCTACAACTAGAGATGACACGGATACGATACCCAGTATCAGTAACAAATGAGAAAGGTTGGAACTGGGTAGGGTGAAGGGACATGGGATACCAGCAAAATGAATGGTGACCATAGAACGCAAAAGTTGAATTTTCAGTGATTTAAAAATCCCACCTCCGAAGCGCTTTTTACGTCTCAAGAAGAGGACACATCCAGGAAAAAGAGGACATGTGGTTACTGTAGTCTTTACACTGTAATGTTCCTGTGTGAGAAAGTTTAACTATGAAGTGAAGACACTCATGGTTTTAGGATTGGAATATGAATAGAAAGAGTGGTTTGTTGTCATATATAAAATATAAAAACATATAAAATTAGCTGCTGCGGCAGTGGTTAATACTGTCGCCTCAAAGCAAGTAGGTTCTGGGTTCGAACTTTGTGGCTAGCAATGTGGACTTTATATTTTCTCCCAGTGCTTGTGTAGGTTTGGGCACTCCGGTGACTCATGTGAATTAGAGAGTTGTTCATCTCTGCGTTAGTCCTGTGATAGTTTGGCGACTTGTTCATGCTGTACCCTGCCTCTCGCCCGAAGTCATCTGGGATTGCCTCCAGCTTCCCCATGAGCCTTGAGCGTAACAGATAAGCAGTATGGATGATGGATGGGTGGATGGGTACAAAATTAGCTAAACATAATACATATCATACATAACGATACATAAACATTTTTTTTTCAGTTGAGAAAACCCAAAACATACCTGCAATAAGTGATCGCAATTTCTAAGTTCGAGCCGACGTTCAGTTTTTTTCAGTGTTTGTTACGAAAACATAAATCGAACCCTGACTTCCACCTGAGTAACCCTTTTAGCACTTTTAATTGTTCATAACGAAAGCTGCAGTTTTTGCAAGCACAGTTTAAATCCTTCCAAAACCTGGATACCTTCTTGTGTGCATACACCCAGCATTAACGCGGTGTTACCTCTGACAGTTATGAAGTGCTGATATTGGAGACTCCTTCCCAAAATGCTAAATATACATATCATCTTCACTCACTCACTCGTCTTCTGCCGCTTAATCCTGTTCAGGGTTGCAGGGGGAAGCTGGAGCCAATCCCAGATGACTTTGGGCGAGAGGCTGGGTACACCCTGGGCAGGTTGACAATCCACCGCATGTGTTAACCAGATAACACTTTAAAATGCCGGTAATAATAGCCAGCATTGGGACCATTAGGACCTTCTTGCTAAGTTTGGCTTAGGTTCTGAGAGAAAGGGACCGCCGGGGTACGGAGTTCATAGAACATCATTGCATATATAACTTCCAAGAAACCAACCAATATGAAAACATACCCCCCCCTTTGGAGACTGACAGTCACTGAGTGTGTATTCATCATGTGTGGGTGTTTCTGTGTGAGAATACTTGAGGAACATCACATAAGTGAAGTACACATAGCCCTTTCTTTGACCGTTCACCAGCGGTTCTGGTTTTATTGCTTTTTAAATATACCATCTGAGTAAAATAAAGACAAAAGTGACAGAAATAATAATCGGGTGATGTCATCACACTGCAGATTATTCCGTTTTGGTCGTCATGGTGATTCAGTGGCAGGTTAATATTTGCTGTGTGTGTTTCACAAACAGGAAAAAAGCACCGAATGGCTATGTATTTATACTTGATATTCTTATCTATTTATCTGTCCATTATAATGTTATCCATTATCCAGCATGTTATTCATTAAATGCTGTGTGTTATTCAGGAACTCCAGTAAAGCTGATCATGGAAGAGAAGTCTGGACTTGCTGATAAGTCTACTGGGTTAAAAAGGACACTCATCGAACATATGTTTACACGTACAGCCTTTGAATATGTACATAAGATGCATTTTGAATGAAATATTTTAAATTAAATACTGAAAATACTGTTTTGGGGTGAGCTACTTGAATTATTTTTCTCTGTAGCTCAGACTGGTTTGATTAAAAAAAGCAAGTACTAGGCAAAATAAAATAATTCAACACTCAGGAAAATAGGAGGCAGGGGTTACTACCTTGATGTTGTTGTTTTTTTGTTTTTTTTTTTGTTTTTAGAAAAGGCAGTAAGTGTTTTATATACTTATACTACAACAACTTGTGAATTATTATTTTTTAATTATATTTAATTAGCACAGTCTTATAGGGGAAAAAAACATTTGCATACAGCTTATTTGTGGCACCTTTTCTATCAGCATTTTGTCCAAATAATATGATGCATATCAATGTCTTAATCTTTGACTTTGAATGCTCTGTCTGCTACTTTTTAATTTTAACCTCTCCCACTTCTACCACTACGCTATTTTAAATAAGATTGATATGTAGTAATTAATTTTAACCCCTTTTTTAACATATTAATCATAGCGCACGTCATGCCTACAGTTTCTCATGACATATGATTAGACTTACCAGTTTCCTGAAACATCTGCTCCCCTGTGCACACACAATCAGGCTTGCAAAAAGCATTTATAGCCTCTGTAATCTCAAGAATTTACAGCCTAAAGACTGTGTTTTGAAAATACCCTCATTACCACATGACATGCTCGCTTGATTGTGTTTGTTCGGTATGTTTTTAAAAAAAATGAAAAATTAAGTATCGTGTATCAGTTGTGATCAAATAGCGTAGTGGTAGAGGTGGGCGTGGTTAACTCGTGTACGTCGGTGTGGAACGTGGCACGCACAGCATTCCAGTGGTTGTCTGAATTGTTGATATGCGAAGTATGTTTGTGGTAGCCCATCGTACAGAAGGTGCTGTGTAAGTTATTAGCATGCGGACATTTTTTTCTGCGACACTAAATAGTTTTTAATAGAGACTTTTTTTTATTCCTGTATAGGATCTTTAATTATTATGGCATATCCATGGAACAGTTCCTGTTATCAGTTACGTTATAGCAGCTGTAAACAGCCACTCCATTACTTATCTTAAAGTCTGTGAAACCAAAAAAAAAAGTTGTCAAGCTTGTTAACGACACAGCATTAATACAAAGTCCTGAGATGGTGGAAAACCTCTGACTGTTACTGGAGCGCAGTGAAGCGCTGTGACTGGAGACTCCTTCCATGAATGTTAAATTGAACGTCTCATCAAAGAGAACGTCACCATTTCATCAGTTATACGTTTGTTTGTTTTTTTCTGAAATGCAAACGGTTTAATCTGTTAGAGTACTGTGGAGAATTGCATCCACCACAGAGGTCCCTGTGAATGAGCTGTTGCTATAGAAACAATGATGTATTCGAATGAGTATATTAATATGAACCTGTGATTTGAATTACAGCCAGTGCTCCTGCCAGAGCTGCTGTTATGGAAAACAAATAAATACCTTCGACAAGAATTCAACAGCACTGAATATATTTATGGGCACAAACACATGAATGAACACAACTACACTAAATCCTGCAAAAAAAGGAGGGCTGAGAAATGCAGTGATTTGACACTGTGTACTCCTAACATGACAGATATTAAACGCTAGTTTTTTGCACCAGTAACACCTTCATTTCAAGTAATGTCAGGATCACACTACATGAAAAATATGTAGCGTCAGGCCTGGATATGAACATTGGGAGCAATGAATGGGCCTTGTAGTGTGCCATAATCAAAGAACAGCGATGTGGTATCTGGGAAGCCCCACGACAAAAGCCAAAATCTTCGAATTTTTTTTATTTTCTAGCCTAGTTTGACAACTACTATGGCATGTACATTGACATTCCTTTTGTAGCCATGATTGACAGTTTCTCGACCCTCCTCTCCGATCGCAAGGCTGAACAATAATTGATGATCAGTCTCCTGACCAAGACACAGCAACAATTCACAGCACCACGATTGTCTAATCTGACATTAAAGTGTGATCCTGGCATCAGAAGGATCTCAGAGCTGTACTGAAACGATTCGTTCATCATTAACTAATCACACTTTTAACACTTCTGGGTCATATACATGCTCCTTCAAAGAGAATACAGACATGGACAAAGACCATTTCAGATTTTATGATTCCGCTTGATACAGATCTAATATAAGCAACGGTTTTATGAATAAGGCGGTGTTTTCTTTTTACAATGCCCTAGTGTCATCTTAAACAGCAGGACTATTGCTCTGAAGCAGCAATATCCCATTCACATCCCTCTTCTTTTACCTTTTCCTTTCTCTCACAGAGCTGCCGTATGGCTGGGAGAAAATAGACGACCCTATATATGGCAGTTACTACGTGGAGTAAGTGTCGTCACCCCACGTTCACTCACAAGCGTCCTATTGTGTAGAAACTGAGAGCGTGTTTATACGGAGAGAGAAGCAGCATTCAAACGAGAGCTCTGCGTTTCCTCCCTTCCAGCCACATTAACAGGAGAACGCAGTTCGAAAACCCCGTCCTGGAGGCCAAAAGAAGAATCCAGCAGCAGCAGCAAATGCAGAGCCAAGGCCTGTCATCCCTGCCGTTACCCACCATCTACAGAGGTACCGTACCTCACATGTACACACACACACGCACACACGCACCCATCAAAAATGCGAAATCCGAAATTGAGGGCCTTAATTTGATTCTGTATGCTGTCCAATTTTAGCCATTTAGATATCATTTGCAAATTCCCACTCAGTATCACACAGATACCAACCAGGGAAGGTGAAGGTGAACACGTGATCCGTCCAAAACACGTGTAGCCGGCTAATCTAGCTTTTGGAGCCACTGCTCATGCTTTGTCACAAGAGGAAAGCAATATCTGCCCTCTTTCGCATACACAAGCTCACGAATGCCCATGATTGAGTGATGCTCTGAGTAACCGGGTAGAGAGTAACACCATCCCTCCCACACCCAGAGCATGGACAAGGTTGCTCTCTGGGAATTCCAGCCACGGATGGATCGCACACTGAAGCCGTACTTCCTTTCGAAACAAGGAATGAGGTATATCATAAGGCTTGGCAAATCGTAACAAAACTGGCTTAACATGCAGCTGAGAGTTTGGTCGGGATCTTGGAGTAGAGGTTCCCAAGTGGGACATTAGGATTCCCGCTGGGATGTTTTAACACGAGTCAGGAGAAATAATGAAACTGTGTCATGCTTTCTGGACAGCAAGCTTTCTTGGTGACACACACACACACACACACACACACACACACAAAAACACACTCACACAACCTGATATCTCCGAAGGTCTTGTTCAGCTGAAATTCAAATCACAGGTTTATATAAATGCACTCTATTTGATGTTATTGTTTCTATGGTAACAGCTTACCCAGGCATGTGTATGGTGGACGTGCCACAAAAGCTCATTTTGATTTATTTATTTATTTTTTTTATGTTGATAAGTTGATATGTATGGTGGCACGGTGGTGTGGTGGTTAGCACTTTTGGTTGGCATCTTTCCGTGTGGAGTTTGCATGTTCTCCCCGTGTCCGTGTGGGTTTCCTCCGGGTACTCCAGTTTCCTCCAACAGTCCGAAGACATGCACAGAGGGGATTAGGCTGATTGGCTACTCTAAATTGCCCATAGGTGTAAATGTGAGTGTGAATGGTTGTCTGTCTCTGTGTGTTGGCCCTGCGCTGGATTGGTGACCCGCCCAGGGAGTACCCCGCCTCTCACCCAAAGTCATCTCTGATTGGCTCCAGCTTCCCCTTGCGACCCTGAACAGGATTAAACATCAGAAGATGAGTGAGTGAGTAAAGTTGATATGCGTATTTATCACTTTGGGAAAGAGTCTCCAATATCAGCACCTGTCAGAGGTAGAGCTGTAACTCACATGTTTCACGTTGGACTTGACATGATTAATTTCAGTATAGAGAAAAACAGAGAGGCTGCTGAGCGAGCAATTGTAAATAGCTAGCTGCTATAATGTAAGTGATAACAGAAACAAGCTTGTATTATGGACGTTCCACAACGTTGTTTGTAATCATAAGTGGGTTAAAAACTACGAAGGGTTGTTCTTTAATAAATAAAGAAATTGCATACTTGGTAAATTACTGTGATATACGATAAATAAAGCACTTTGGAACCGTTATTATAAAATAATCATGAGGGGTAAAAGAAACTCAGGGGTGGAAATTAACTCATTTCATTTCATTTAACTCCATTCACTGATTATGTTCCTATACCCTCAGACCTTTATTTCTTATTTATTGCTAATGGATGCGTGTTTCTCTGAGCACATCTTGAAGGTCTGCAATAACAGAGCAGATTAATTACTAGGAATAATAGTGCCACTGAAATTACTTTAACCAGCAGAGACTCTTGCTCTGTTTGCGCACACGTGTGTGCGTGCACGAGTGTGTGCATGTATACAGGTGACACGAGAGTAGGAGTGCAAAGTGAGAACAGACGTGAAAAAATACTTTGGTTTTTTTTTTTGTTTTGTTTTTTTACTAATTAGACTGAAAAAGATGACGGTCGTTTTGGGTCAGGTGGCAGAAAAACAACAAGGAACAAGAAGTAGTGAAGAATCGTTACTCCGAAGCAGAGGCTGTCCCAAACTTGATGGAAAACATGTCAGACAGGGAACGTATATTTTTTTGAAAGCAGTTTTTAAAAAAAGGAATTGTTTTTTACTCTTAGTAAATATGTGAAGTCAGAGTTGCAGTTTGGTCGGGCGTACAAAGCTATTATTTTATATTGATAGTGTATAAGGAGTGAACAGGAAGTCATTTGGGATTCAAGCCAACTGCTTATTAGCTGAAAGGATTTCTATGCAAGGACTGGAAACGTTCCAGGAAACAAAATGTAAAAAATATAGAAAATTGTTCATTGATTGTAATTTCATGAAAACAAAATCACTCTTAATTGATCCAGAGTGACAACGTTTTAAAAAAAAGCACTTAAATGGTTAAGAATATTGATTTCTATAAAGTATAGCCTGAAGCTAAAGAGATTCCCTGCATGCATAAATTCCTCTTGAGAAAATACAGGAATAAATTATGTTAGCTGGGATTTTGAAGATGTAATCATAAGATTCTACATGCAGAAAAAAACTTTGCAGAGTAAAAGGATGCTCTGAACAGGTTTCGAAATGAATACATTTTTGGGATTAAATGCAGTGTTGGATTTTATTTATAACCTAGGTTTTCCTATACTCAGAGTCTGAAGAATGTGAAGCATGTTATTAACCCTTCTTTTCTTTTATTTTAACCGGTTTTCAACTAAAGACGGGGTGTGGAACTCTGAACCAGGAATGTAAACATATGGTTGCTGTTTGCATGATGATGTGAAAATATCTTTATATTATTAATAAAAGCATCATTCGGATGTTTGGCGGTTTGGGTGAAATCAGTGGACATCTCTGTAAATCCTGAATCCTGGTAAACAGCCAAAATGAATAAAAATTGGGAAAATATAAAAACCCCTTTTCTTCTTTTTAAAAAAGTGCTTTGTCACCCCAACTTTAAGAAAACATAAATAAGTTTCACCAAGATGATGGATACAGACGTCTCAAAAGTAAACGGACGCTATCATTTTTGAAAAATTTATTTCTAGAAACTTCCTTCGAGCTGCTCTGCCATAGTAACCAGGTTGATGGAGATCCCTCACAGAAGTACTCCGACTCACTTGGAGTTGCTCTGCAACATCAGCAGCCATACAACAGGGATTTTTTTAATGATCCACTTGACAGTCTGAAGACACCTGTCAGAGGGCCCAGGTCGACCAGAGCGGGATGCTGTTGATTCCTTTCCTTTGCTTTTGAATTGTATGATCACTCTGTTGACTGTGTACAAGAGGAATCCCAAGGTTTTGTGCAATTGTATGCTGTCTAAATCCACCCTCAGACTGACCCACAATACGCCCTCTTTGAAAATCAAACAACTCTTTTGCTTCTGGTGTTCGTGGCATGGCTAGTTGCTCTAAACTATTAATATACTGTAACCTGAAATGAAAAAAATAATAATATATTAACAAGCTTGAAGCATCAGGTGGTGTCTGCATAGATAAAATGGTGTAATGAGGCATGTCTGTTTAGTTTTGAGATATCCGTGTAGAACTGTTTTTGACTTTTACCTCATAATGTGGTTGTAAAAGCAGTCAAACTAAAGACCCGCTGAGCAACCATACGTCCAAAATACATCTTTTGAAAGCCTTTGCCACACGTTGAAAAGACATGAGGCACCAGAATGAAAGTACGTCAATATAGGGGCGATATATAGAATACAGTGGTACCTAGACATACGACATTAATTCATTCCTAGAGCAAGGCCATATGTCAAAACTGTCGTAAGACAAATCAAATTTCCCCATTAAAATTAATGGAATTACTAATAATTCGTTCCAAACCCCCAACAAAACACACCAATTTCTTTTGTTACGAGTTTTTAAATGAGAGAAATGTACTACATAAATAACAAATAATGTTTAAAACAATAATAAAACATAATAAATGTGAATGTAAAGAATAAACTGGTTTTATGAAGTGTACTTTACCTTGAGGATCAAAAGATGCGATGATGGAGGCGGAGCAGTGAGGTGTAGGACGGACGTTGGTGGTGGGAGGAGGAAGAGATTGTTGTATGTCGCCCTCTATCGTCAGCTGAACTCTGGTTATACACTTACAGAACATTGCTAAATTTATTCTACACTTTACCTATCGCTAAACCTATGCTACACTTTAGCTATAAACTTAACTTAATGGTAGAATTACTCCGCCCGTACTCCTTGTTCAAGTCCACGACGCGCACACCTTGAGCGTGTTTTTCAATGATTTCCTGCTTTATATCTAAGGTAAGTGGCCTCTTCTTCTTCTCAG
>JAQMCW010000002.1:19029995-19042006 GCA_030068335.1 Chrysichthys cranchii
TTCTTATGGGGAAACCCGCTTTGATATACGAGTGCTTTGGATTACAAGCACGTCTCCGGAACGGATTATGCTCACAAGCCGAGGTTCCATTGTACTAGGTAAAGGTGAGTTATTTTTACTCACCTAGTGTTCTCTCTAGACATGTTTCTCACCTAGCCCGTGTTGGTTACTGAGGTGTGCTGCTAGTGCTGAGCTTCATGTTTCAAATATTTCATCAGGTTCCTTGCCTTGTATTGTAGGAAGATGCCGTAGTTTCCTCTCTTGATATTTTCACAGAGCACAGTTTGCAGTCTCCTTTGCTTTTATTAACTGTGAAACACATCCAGATCGCTGTCATTTCACGTCGTGTGTTCATTAGTGCAGAAACGTGCACTAGGCGTGCACCACATGTTGTCACATGGAATTGGTTGCTGGTATTGGAGCGATTTTTTACAAGTGCGAAAAAATGAAGCACCAGTATGAGTATCACTGCATGCCATTAATTACAATCCTAGGCCTGGGCTGAAGCTTTATGATGTAATTATCTCACAAATAAACTCGACTCATCATGATTTGCTTTTGCCGAGCGTGACAGTTTGGGAATGGATTGTCATTTAATCTCTTTTTCTCCTCTCTCTTCTCTTTGTTAGGACCCTTCTCTTCCTGGGATGGTGCCAAACAGGTAAACAGACGTGAAATATCTGCTTCTCAATTTCTCAGGGTCGTCCGAGGTTAGACGCGTAATATTTAGGTGTCGTGAATAACTATAGCTGTCACACTTTGCTCAGAATAATCAGAAATCAGAGCTGGTTTTTTGGAGGAGCCTCAATTTAGAACGAGGTACTCTCGTGGTGACATGACATATAAATATATCTCCACGAGTCACATAATAGCACTGGAATACAAATACAGATATTATTCCTTTCCTTTCCTTTCCTATTTGTAGTGACAGAGCTGAAAGTTCAGGAAGCCTCTTGGGATAAAGGATCAAATCACATCTTTGTGTAGTATAATAGGTTCTGGCTGCCAGTAGAGGTTGGCCTTTAGCACTGATCCTACACCGTCTACTCTTCCCCCGAAGCCTAATCTTACTTTTGCCCATTCGCATAGATTGGCGAGCGCAGATTTGCATTAAAGTAATATTGCTGCACCCCAGGTAAGTCCCAGTTGGTAGCCACTGCATCACCGAGTGTCATAAACGTGGAAAGATAAAAGAACAAAGTGACAGACACCTTAATGCAGTCGCCACAGGTGGTGTGCCAATTCAGCATGTCTTCCATGTCCCTGTGTTAGAAAACAAAGACCTGTAACTGAAGATGAGTTTTGTGCGTGCGCATGTGAGTGTGTATGTGTGTGTGTGTGTAAAGGCAAAACGCATTTATCATGAAGAGAAATGATTCCAGGTCCGACGATTATGCAGATCATTCTCAATTGATATTCCTGCACCCTGTTCCCTGAGATCTCGCTGTTTCATCATACTGTCATAGAAGGCGAATTGCTTTGCCAGACCATGAACAAGCTTTTGTCAGCGCCGGATCCTGGCTGAATCTAAAAACGAGAGCTGTCTCGTTGTGATTTTCAGCCCTCATCACACCGAGATACGGGTTATGGCGTACTATATTCCAGTGTTTTATCTCCGACTTCGTGAGTCATGCAGAAACCAAGACTAGGTTGCAAAAAAAAAACCTTCTACTGTAGATGGTAAAAATAATTGAGCCTTAGATGTGTCATATTTTTGCTCGTGAAAGATTTTTCACCGATACATATAATGGCATAATCCGTTTTTTTATGTAGAGTTGAAAAATGAAAAATGACAGTCGAGACTCTTGGAGAACTTCGATCAGGGTACGTGTTGCTTATGTGTAAAAATTACTTTCATGTATTATGTACATATTATATAAAAGTATAAATTTACATATATAACCTCCTGAGACTCTACTGTCCTCATATGACATCTCATTTTCCCCCCAACTACTTTGTGTGTATTTCCTTATATGAGGATCATTAAATATTACTCTTTTGCCAGACTTGTTCCTGTTTGAGACATTGATCAAGTCCAGTACTTATCTGTTACTATAAAACAGAAAGAGTGAGGAGAAAGGACAAGGCCCACAACATTAGACTTTGGGTCTCGAGAGGATAAATAGGGCTGTTGAGTTCTTAATTCTGATTGGTCAGAGGGCATTGCTATAACAGACGCTCAGGCAGTCATGTTGCCTACAGCTTTATGTTATATTATCTTACATTATATCATATTAATGCACACACTTTGTGTTATCATTCACCATTATCAGCATGGCACATAATTTAAATCTGATATAAAAAAAAAAAGAAAAAAGAATAGCACAGCGGTGCAGTTGTTGGACAGCAAGTGTGTAATTTAGCTAAAAAACTGTTGCCAACAAAGTATTTTTGCATTAAAACTATAAATGCAGACCTGATAAAAAGTTGATGATACTTTAATTTAATGCCTATGAAACCTTTTACACTGAAAAGGGGACTCATAAAAAGAAATTTATCGGGAGAAATTGCCTTAGAATTGAATGAGTTCCTTTTAGTTTTAGTTTGTAACTATTAAAAGCAAAAGTGTATCAGAAAAGTGATGTAATTGATCATAATCTCGATATCATATCATTATAACTCCCAGCCTTATTATCTGAGTTCAAACAGTATTCAGATAGTGAATTTATTATTATTATTATTGTTGTTATTATTATTATTATTATTATTATTATTATTATTATTATTATTTAGTAATTATTGATTATTTATAAATGAGTGTAACAGTGTATCATAGTATAATCACAGAGTCTAAATTTGGATAACGAATAGAAATGAGAAATTCCCACCACCTCCTATGTAGGATCTTTTGTACAATAAGGATGAGGATTTTTTTTTGACCATTTGCTTTTAAATTCAACAAAGATTAAGCCACTCTAACATTCGGTGTCGAGGTTTAAGGGAAGCTCGTCTTGGTTTCTTCGGATCTCGGTGTGAGCGGCATTAGCAGGCAGACAGACCCGGAGTGAAAAGCTAACAGGTATCCGTCGAGATCCGCTGCGCCTGAGGCATCAGACTGTGGCACTGCTGCTCTCCTGCCACACTTCACACTCTCTTTCAGTGCTCTCAATCCATCTCCCACAGGGACAGCCAGATCTCTCAGAGCAGAGGAACAGAGAGCGAGAGCACAGGAATAATGAACTAGGTCGTCTTTACCGTGCACTGAATGCACCCTAGACAACTTGCTATCACTTTCGTACACACGGAAATGTATATGTGGATATTTTGTGGCATATTTTACCAACAACAAAAGAAAAAAGGTAGAAAATTCAGCTCTATGTGCATGGGAAGTGATGCAATAATGTGTTATGCCTGTGGACCATTGTCTGAAGCTGCTTTTTTGTGTGCAATGAATTTAAATATTAGTGAATCATCTGCTGCCTCACAGGCTAGGATTCGGGTATATTTTGAATTCTGCCCTGCCTGCTAGATAAACAGAGCTATTGCTCCCAGTAGGGAAAACACTTTTTAAACACACTGCTGTCCCAAAGATTTTGAACACCCTGTGCACGTTTGGTTAAACGTCAAGCAGTGGGTTCATTTGAATTTGAAACTTTGAAAATAACCTAGATGTAACTGAGAATAAAAAAAAATCAATCTAGTGTGTCTTGATGGTTTTAATTAAGCTCTAATAGCACACAAAATTTATTTCTCTTACAATTGATCTGAGCAAGTCCTTTATCTGTAGGCTTAACTGGTTTCCCCTCCAACTGCACCGCCATTTAAGCACCATTTAGAGTCCAATTTGGATCTGAGAGCAGCCGGTTAATACATCATTAAATACATAACACAATTTAGCTCTTTGCCTGGACACTTTAACAGCTATTCTGTACCTCTGTGGTTTGTCTGTGGTGCTAATAAGCTTTAAATCTCACAGGTCTATACCTGTTTTTTTATACCTAGTTAAGAAACATGCCAGTAGCTGTGTGGTGTTTCATAGCAGGTTGATGAAGCACTCAAGTCTGATTTATGATTGGTCCAGAGACTGAATAACAAAAGGTATGATTGGTTAAAAGATCTTGTTTTGTGTTCGTTTCTAAGCCAAACCAAAATAACAAAAAAAAATATATATATATAGCTTTTGCTACAAACCTGTGACTCAGCGAGCAGCTTCGCTGCTGTGCTGTTTTGCACCGCAGATCTTTGTGAGAAAACGAAATTTACTGCAATTGTCTACGCCAATTTCATGCTCAATTATTAAACAGTATGTAAGACATGGTGTAAGATATTCATGGCACAGGCACCATCGCGGCTTTTAGGCGTTAAAATTTAAGGCAACACAAGAAAAGAACTTAACTTTCAGTGTTCGTCTGCAATTTTCTATTATTTAGAGCGTGAACATTTTTTATGGATAGCAACATTTCTTTTTTATCGACACTGTCGGTGAAATTTTGATATTATCCCTTTCATTTTGTCTGTCAGGAGCTCATTAGATAAAAAAAAAAAAAAAAACGAGGCAAGGCTTATGCCGCATTCCAAACAAAGTCAGATGTACAGTGGACCCTTGGTTCGCGAACGCGCCGGATGGCGAATAAATCGACGTACGAACTAAATTCCGAATAGATTTTGTACCGACTGACAAACAAAGCCTTGACAAGCCAGCAAAGCCAACCCATGCATCGCGGCACAAACATTCAATTCCGGTCAAGCACTTGTGGTGTGAACGTGTTCAACGCATTTTTTTTCGTTATGATTCTCTGCACTTTTACTCTGTACGCTTCATTATGGTCCCAAGAAAGTGGAAATGGTAGTGAGAGTAAGAAGCCTAAGCGTATAACAGTTGAACTAAAGAAAGAAATAATCGCAAAACATGAGAACCTCCACCATATCCCTCCACCACCGTCCACCTACGCCAGCAACTACGTATCCACCGCAAAGGTAACATGCATTAAAATCATCTGTTTATTTCATTTCATTTTATTTTTCTATAATTAAAGTGATTTTAATTTTATTCTATGTTTTATTGCCACACACAAATCCATAATACACTTTAAAAACATGTTCTGAGGGCTGAAACATATTCATTGTATTTACCGGTACATTAATTTCAATGGGGAAAACTGATTCGGGTCGTGAATAAATCGGTCACGAACAGTCTCGGAACGAATTACGTTCGTGAGCCGAGGGTCCACTCTATATAGGTCTTCATATTTCTGACTTTCAATCAAAAAAATTCCTGGGTTTGGACATGGAAAAAATAATGTCTGAGCTTCCCTCATCCAAAACGAGATGCATCTGCAAAATCGCTGAGACTGCGAGAACAGTTTACATCACAGTTTAAATGAATATCCACAGCGGAAAGGGCTGAAGCCTAAAGTGATATTGCTCCTTGTTAAACAGCTACACTTGCCGACTAAGCGATTGCTCCATTATGTGATTACCCTGTCAGGTCATTTTATCATTAACTTTGACTCAACTCTGCATTTTAATTCATTAAAACTAAAAAAAAAACCATCTTAAGTGGAATATTTTATCTTTGTATTTACCATTAGTGATATGAATCTCGCTGCATGCTGCAGTGTTGGTCAGACGTCATATAGATGCCGCTTTGTGAGTTCAGGATTGTTGAGTTTAGTAGTTAGAAATCCGACACTGAGTGATGTTTCTTCGCGCTTTATCTGCTTTTCCTTGCAGCTTGAATCCGAGCTGAATGGAACTCAGCATTAGTACACCTTCAGCTAAATAACCAGCAAGTCTGTTTATTAAAAATTAATATAACCCCGCTTTTCTGCTTATTGATCCCACTGCAGCTGTTAAAATCAATTTGCCTGCATTTAAGAAATGAATATAATTAAATACATGTGCAGGTACTTAGCAGGACAGACTCCTTTTATATATACTGTATGTAAAAAAAAAAAAAAAACCCAGGTTAATAAAGCAGACAGATTTCATGATTGTGAAGCACATTTTCGGTCACTTGTGCCATGCATTTGATTCCAGTTGCTATTAGTTTGCAGTATGTGTGTTTCATTTTTAAACACTTTTTGTATAGAAGTGCCTTATAACCAGTGATGAAATTATTGTGAAGAAAAGCAAAATGAGAGAAAGACAAAAATGGGACACCATGGAATCATTTGAAGGGTTGCCAAATCCATCCTCACACACACACACACAAACACCCACTCAAATATACACACATATACAAACACAGAGCTTCCCATTGCTGTATACCATCCAGTGAGGCTTCCTAACTTAAAAGAGGTCATTTAATGTCACAATATTTTTTTACTGAACAGTAGGAAAAATAAAATGTGCTTGCACCAACAAGACACATGGACTGCATGGACTGCAAAACTGGATCTAATCGGTGTGTGTGTGTGTGTGTGTGTGTGTGTGTGTGTGTGTGTGTGTGTGTGTGTTCATGTGCATGCATGTTCATGTATGTGCAGTGGGACCCCCAGGGAAGCCCCCAGACCAGCCTTTCAGCCCCTGGCCTCCCCCACACCACTGCTCACGTGGGCCAAACACTCCACTGCACATCTGGCCCTGACCCAGACGGAGCTCACCTCAGCAAACCCGACCCCTACGACCTCTACGAGAAATCCCGAGCTTTATACGAGAGCAGGCGTAAGTCACACGCACGGCTTCGTACCTGAAGTGCTTTCCCAAGAGGTGTGAAGGTGACTTTCCATCCTCCTGCACCTTCACCTTTTAAAATAACTGAACTCAGATGCAGCGAGTGTGACCCAGTGCTGACCTCGGTGCAGGAACAGTGTGTGGGTGTGCACTTACTGTATGTGTGTGTGTTTGTATTCAGGACACAGTCACTTCTGCATCAGGTTACTGTGCTCTTTAGAAGAACAGCTGTAATAGTACAGGGGTTTTACAGCTGAAGATGTGAGCTATGTGTTTTGTTGTTGCTGTTGTTGTTGTTGAATAAGCCTTTTTTCCTCTTTTGAAAAACAAGTTAACGCTGGGATCGGGGTGGAAGTTGAGAAACAAGCATTGAAAATGGTAATCGTAAATCAGAGAAAACAAACAACAGATCTGTTGTTTTGGTGCAGAATGCGTTGAAAAATAGGAGAGGAGCTTGCTGCCGGAGAAGAAGTGTCTATGTGAGTAACGTCGAAAAAATAAGCCAAAGAGATTTCTTTTTTTAAGTACCATGCTGATTTCAAACAAAAAGGAAAGACAACTGTAATATCTTCTCTTTCTCTGTAAGCTAAAAAAAACAGCAAAGAAAAGGCTGGATATCCAGAAGAAATGTATTCAGACTTACAGTTTCCAGACAGCTATTAAGGGCACAATTGCCCCCTATTTACAGAGCCTGACTACGCTGTCTGATACCTATAATAATATATAATAAAATGTTTACAGATGTTACGTTTAGGCAAGCATAGACCTTATATACACAATACACCGGTATAAGCGCCTGTGTTCACCGAATGTGCTTTTAGTGCTGGCAGCGCAAAATCTTATGAAGTTCAGCGTTGACGGTGCTCAGCGTTCTTGGCCCAAAAACACCCTCAGCGTATAGCTAAGGAAAATAGTTCAACTTTTAGAACACCATCAGGCTCGTCAACATCACTACTCTCTAACCGATCAGTCAAAATCAAGAAAAGAGCGGGACTTTATTTTAAAACTATAAATGAATTTCCTGGCTTCAGTTACACAGAACTTTTGACAAAAGAACACACAGTTACAGAAGCGAGTTACTTACAGTCACACTATCCGGTGTCACCCCAGTGAGGATGGGTTCCTGCTCGATTCTGGTTCCCTGTTAAGGTTTCTTCCTCATGTTGTTTCAGGGGGTTTTTCCTTACCACTTGCGCAACAGACTTTCTCATTACAGATACATTTATCAATTTCTATGTTTACAATTTATAACCAGAATGAATACATTTCTGTACACAGATATCTCAAAAGTAAACAGGTACCCCTCGTTATGTTTTATCTATACGGACACCACCTGGTGCTTCAAACCTGTTAATATATTATCAGCCTGAGGGTGGACTAAGCCAGCGTATGATTGCAGAAAACCTTGGGATTCCTCTTGTACAGTCAGCAGAGTGATTTTACAATTCAAACTCAAAGGAAAGGAATCACCAGCATCCCGCTCAGGTCAACCTGGGCCCTCGGACAGGTGTCTTCAGACTGTTGAGCTGATTGTTAAAAAAATCCCCATTGTAAGGCTGCTGATGTGGCAGAGCAACTCCAAGTGAGTCAGAGTACTTCTGTGAGGGATCTCCATCGACTTGGCTCCTATGGCAGAGCAGCTCGAAGGAAATTTCTAGAAGTAAATTTTTCAGAAATGATGGTGTCTGTTTACTTTTGAGATGGCTGTGTATATTTATGAATATGTCCATTGTTAAAAGTGATATATAAATAATTTACATTGAATCGAACTGAATTAATTTACAATATCAACACTGTCAACAATGGTGCAGGAGAAAGTGATCCTGGCTGTCGCTGACAGCCCAGTTGCTTACTGTCTAACATTAAGGGGGTTACCATGATCGATATTCAAAGGCATATCAAGTCTCATGATGAGCTGTTGCCAGTGCATGGATGTGATGCTTTCAAACATTCTAGCTATCCTTTCTAAAGTAAATAGAGACGATGTTCACAACAAAGAAATGTGGAAGTACATCTGGTGGACACAGGCCCTAAATCTTAAGCATTTTCTCCCTAATTTAGCATTCACTATGGCATGCTTTCTCAGAAATGTCAAATTGCGGCTTGTACTGTTGTCTAATTGACAGGGGAGAGAAAGTATACGTTCCTTGCATCAAGAGCACGGCCAGTTTTGCTTCCTTGGACCTCCGGCCGTACATGGCTGTGGCATCGTGATGATCACAGGATAGTTTTGTTTTTTTCTCTCTTTTTTTTTTTTTTTTGCACTGCAGAGGAGCCACTTAGGTATACAAAGCTCAGGATCTGACATTTAGCTGTAGATTGAGTACGGTCAGGCTACGGCCGTGTTGTATCATACAAAGCTGAAATATAAGCATGCAGGAAAGAAGCTAGTATATACCTGGGATATTTAAAAAAACAAAACACAAAAAAAAGTTGTAAGCTGGGATTCCCACACAGTCTCAGGTTTATATTCTTCGAATGTGGTGAAATCATTCCTGACCTGTCAATCCCCTCGTCAGGTCTGGTTTTCTTATTGGAAATGCATAGTAGAGGAAGGATGGGACAGAAAGAGATGCAAAGAAAACCAAAAATACATCCGGTGTCATGACGGGGCTAATAGTTTTTGATTAAAATCTGTGATTGTTTTAGTGCTGCCTTAAACAGACCTGGCCTTCAGTATATCCAGGCTTCAGCTGTGCTGTGCCAAGGTCATTTCAGCACACATTCTTCTTGCTGTGAAGTAATCGTTTTCACATTATGTAACTGCACACACATACACACCTACACACCCACCCAGAGACACACATACATACATACATACATACATACATACATTTTACTGTAATCACATGTGAATGAATGCCAATCTACACTATTCATCCACACACAAGCACCATTTAGTGTTATAAAGCCGCTCTGATTACAATCTCCATGTTATTTTTCTTCCAGAGCCCGGCCCACCACGAGCGCTGACTGACACTACAGGCAAGTCCATTATACAACAGTTTGTTTTTCCATGTTACGACGTGTACGCCTGGTTGTTCCATATTCAGTAGCTTATACATCTGGCTATGTTGTATTCCCAGTGGATATCAGAGCTCTATTTATCTCCATATGTAACAGCATGACTGCTCGGTACTACATCATAAGAGTCAGCACCACTGTGTGTACCTACATACTGAATGTACACAAAATGAAGCAAAATGAATTATTAATGATTTTCAAACGTACGACTCGTACTGCTGGGATGTTTTTTTTTTTCCTGTTTCCCTGAGTGGTTTTGGTCTGGATTATAACACATTTAATGAATTGTCAATCAGTACTGGAAAGTAACAAAAACCTTTGGCTTATTTACTCTCTGAGAGAGCGCATACAGAATAAGAATTGTTCTAATTTAATATTCACTAAAGTAGACTTATTGATAGATTGTGAGGTGTTAAATATTAAGGCGACATAAGTTAATATGTTGAATGAGGAGAGAATAACTCAAAGTAATGAGCTATTAAACCAAATATCTCATCAAAATAATGAGATGCTAATGAGGTGTTAGGAGATATTGAGTTGAAATAGAATCACGAGTCATAAAATGGAAGTAAAGACATGCTAATTTAAAATCATAAGTTAGCAAAAGAAATGAATTATGGATTGTTATAATATAATTAATAATGAATTATTCAGTATTATTGCCATAATAGAAAGTTTTATTATTTTTTTACCAATTTGTAGATCAGGCCATAGTTTTGAATACTGACAGAAATATATTTTATATATATTTATATATAAAATATATACAGTATATACATATAAATATATACACACTATACAGTATGGCCAAAAGTTTGTGAACTTGCCAAGGTTGAATTGGAAACAACTCGCCTGGCCTGCTCTGTTGAGCCCTGACCTCAACCCCACTGAACACCTTTAGGATGAATTGAAACACTCACTGCACCCCAGGCCTCCTCACCTGACAGCAGTGCGTGACCTCAGTAATGCTCTTGTGGCTGAATGAGCACAAATCCACACAGCCATGGCCCAAAATGTTGTGGAGCACCTTCCCAGAAGAGTGAAGGTTATTATACAGTGGTACCCCGCATAACGAACACAATCCGTTCCAGCGGCGCGTTCGTTCTGCAGGGAGTTCGTTGTGCGAAACACAATTTCCCATAGACTTCTAGGGAAATCGTGTAATTCGTTCCAGGTCGGTGCGAAAAATCTTCACGTGCGACGTGCCATTCTGCAAGTCATGCGCGTGTTTGCGGTGGCGTTCGTTATGCGGAACGTTCGTTAAGTGGGGTACCTCTGTAAAAGCAAAAGGGGGACTAAATCTGGAATGGGGAAAAAGCACATACAAGTGTGAAGATCAGGGGTCCATATTACTGATGGCCAAATTGTCGGAGATCATTATAGAAAATGCACTTATTGTGCATTCTTTTCTCATTTAGTATTACATCTGTCATTCCAAATGATATCACTGACAACAACTTGAGTGAAAATAAGAATCTGTGAAATATTTACATGAATGTTCAAAGTTGGTGCGTCTCCTTTTCCCTTTAAAGACAGGGTGCACTCGATTTGGTATGGACTCAAATACTTGTGATGCACGATTTTAGATCAAACTCATCAGTGTCACCTTAACACGTACTTCAGTAGAAGAGATTAGGCATAAGGGAAATCTGTCCTTTTGTACAAAGCACTTAACATGATCTATATCACACATTTTCTAGGTGCCTAGAAATAGCGCTGAATCATGAATATTAAGTGTTCATATTAATATTTAATTAAACATTATTTTGTTTTTCATTGACATTTTTTTTTTAAATTGTTAATGAAAAAGATCTCAGATTTTTTTATATAACAGAATATACAGTGGACCCATGGCCCGCGAATGCGTCGGATGACAAACAAATCGACATACAAACTAAATTCCCAGACAGATTTTGTATCGACCAACGAACAAATCCTTGACTGGCGTACAGGCAGTCAACCCACGCTTCGCAGCATAAACATTCAATTCCGGTCAAGCACTTGTGGTGTGAACGTGCTCAATGCATTTTTTGGATATGATTCTCTGCATTTTTGCTCTATAAGCCTTCATTAGTGGTCCTAAGAAAGTGAAAAGTGGAAATGGTAGTGAGAGTACGGAGCCTAAGCGTATAACAGTTGAAATAAAGACAGAAATAATTGCGAAAGATGAAAAGCGTCACCATACCCCTCCGCCACCGTCCACCTACGCCTGCGACTACCTACCCACCGCAAAGGGGACGTGCATTAAAATCATCTGTTTATTTCATTTAGTTATATTTTTCTATAATTAAGCTTATTTTAATTTTATTCTGTGTTTTATTGCCACACATAAACCCATAATACACTTTAAAAACATGTTTTGAGGGCTGAAA
>JAQMCW010000002.1:19063971-19075034 GCA_030068335.1 Chrysichthys cranchii
TTTGCGGTGGAGACGTAGTTGCTGGCGTAGGTGGACGGTGGCGGAGGGATATGTTGGTGGTTCTCATGTTTTGCGATTATTTTTTATTTCAACTGTTATACGCTTAGGCTTCTTACTCTCACTACCATTTTTGAGCAAAAATGCAGAGAAACACAACAAAAAAATGCGTTGAACATGTTCACACCACGAGTGCTTGACCAGAACTGAATATTTGTGCCATGAAGCATGGGTTGGCTGTATGTGTATGTCAGAATGTCAGTCAAGGCTTTGTTCGTCGGTCGGTACAAAATCTGTTTGGGAATTTAGTTTGTACATCGATTTGTTCACCATCCAATGCATTCATGAGCTGAGGGTCCACGGTACTTGGTTTTTAAATGTGTGCAAGTATAATTGGTGCTCCAAGCCAGTAGCCACAAATATATATTTACTTGTACTGATAGAAAACTGTGCCAGAAACGACCCACTAAACAACAAGTAGAACAACGAAAAAAGGTTTTATTGAAGCACAAACGTAGACTATATTCACAATAATAACCCAACATAAGTGGAGAAAACTTTTATATCATATGGTACTACTGCAAAATCAGTCAACAACACAAGTACACTCAGGAAAAACTTCAAGAAGTATTCTGTAAAAGATTTTTGGAAATTACTGCTATTACCAGCAACCACATCACAATACTGTCATTCAAATTTAGTTGATTACCGTAATTAAAAAGTTCATTTGAACATTAAGCATACATTAAGTGGTCCTGTTTGCTTTCTGCTGCTCTTGCCGATAAGGTCAAGACTGCTTCGATTTTGCCGGCTCTTTTGGGTGAACGCTGGGGGCCAAAAACTGACTCCTATTGATGACCATAGTAAAGCACACAGTTAAAGAAGCGACTTATTTATAATTGTCTCTCAGATAAGGATGAGTTCCCTTTTGAGTCTGGCGCCTCTCGAAATCTCTTCCTCATGAACTCTCGGGAAGTTTTTCTTTGCAACCCTTGCTCATTAGGGATACATTAACACATTTGTATATTTTAAATATATATATAAAATTTATATTTTTCTGCAATGCTGCTTTGTGGCAATGACCCACACAATGTATAAAAGTGTTATACAAACAAAACTGAACTGAATTGATTTGAATTGAGCGGAGTACACTGGCTCACTGAAAAGTGTAAAATTTATTAGTACATGCTCTCAAAACAGCCTCAGTTCTTCCTGGCATGGATTCCACAAGATGTTGCAAACATTGCTATGAGATTCTGGTCTATGATGACATGACTGCATCATGCAGTTCCTGCATATGAATCAGAATCAGAAAACTTTAATGATCCCGGAGGAAATTGCTTATGCTATGAACCACACGATCCACAAAAGAAGATATATATATATATATAGGGAGAGAGAGAGAGAGATGTATAGAAAGTACACAATGATGTATATAATAACACTGCTGGGTTATTAAAGAGTTGGATATTAATACTATACAGAAATAAGTAATTAACTAGAAAATATTGCACATGATAATTATTGCACTTAGTACTAGTGATTTAGTACTAATAGGAAAGAAATTGCACATTAAATAGCAGCAGGTGTTTGCATAAATGATTGTGTGGATGTGTGACAGAGGGAGGAGTCATGGAAGTTCATGCTGGGAATCTCCCGTTTGACCACATCCCAAAGGTGTTCTACTGGATCCAACTCTAGTGAGTGTGAAGGCCACTGAAGAACTCATTGTCATGTTCATGAATCCAGTCGGAGATGACTTTTGCCTTGTGACTTATACATTATCAGATGGAAGTGGCCATTAGAAGATGAGTGAATTGTGGTCATAAAGGGATGCGCATGATTAGCAACAATACTCAAATAAGCTGTGGTATTCAAGCGATGGTTGATTTATTATTAACAGGCCTAAAGTATGCCAAGAAAACATTCCCCACACCATTACATCGCCTCCACCAGCCTGGACTGTTGACACAAGGCAGATTGGGACCATGGAATCATGCTGTTGGTGCCAAATTCTGACCTTACCATCTGTGTGCTTCAGCAGAAATTAAGATTCATCAGATCAGGCTACGTATTCAGACTTTAACTGTCCAGTTTTGGTGAGTCTGTGCCCACTGCATCCTCAGGTTTCTGCTCTTGGGTGACAGACGTGGAACCTGGTGTAGTCTTCTTCTATTGTAGCCCATCGACTTCAAAGTTTGACATGTGCATTCTGAGATACTTTTTTGCTCCACACCACTCTACAGAGTGGTTATCTGCATTACTGTAGCCTTGCCGTCAGCTTGAACCAGTCTGCTTGTTTTCCATTGAACCCTCTCATCAACAAGGTGTTTCCAGCCACAGAACTGCTTCTCACTGGATGTATTTTTTATTTACTGCACACTTCTGAGTATACACTAGAGACTGCTGTGTGTGAAAATCCCAGGAGATCAGCAGTTATAGAAATACTTATACAACAATCAACAATTATGCCACATTATGAGGCCAAAATAAACACTGGGATGCTAGAATGTTCTTTGAATTTTTGAAATGGTTTCCTTTAATAAAATAAGCTAATGCAAGCTTGTACAGTGCAGTTAACTTCACAGGTATTAGGAAATATAGCAAATAAAATCACGAAGTAAACTATGCAATAATAATAATTATAATAATAATAAGTACAACTCTCTCTTAGGTATCTACCATTACCCAATCTTGCCATGCTAATAAGATTGTTACAAAATACCTTTAAAATACTTCCATTCAAGAAAAAGAATGCATTTGTGGTTTAAACCACTTATCAGTTATATTTTCCACTTATTCCACTTATCAGTGCACCAGCCAAAGTTCAACTCTTAATATTTACAGACCTACATAACTTACTGCAGTAATTTCTGTTTAAAGTAATTTACATTATACCTTTGATTGAAATTATATACATCCAGTCAGTTCACTGTTTTCAATTTAAATGAATTAATTGACAAAATCACCTTTTAATCTCTTAATTCTGTGGAGTGTTTTTTTTATTTGTAATGACAGGTTCTGACCACTAGATGTCAGGAGAGTTTGAGAAACAATGCAGCTGTTTTTCCGTCTTAAAAACTTAAATGTCAATCCACTGAATAAAAGTTTAAAATAGCCTCATTATTATCCATCTTTTGACACAACAGCCTACACTTTGTAGGGTACTTGTGTAACCACACACCGCTCTGTCCTGTGGCCATCTAATATAAAGGAAAAGAGGGTTATAACATAAATATTCAACTCATAAGATCCTCTTGCTCTTCATTATAATCCACAAAAATAGCCTGGAATAAAAATGACTATCAGACTGGACAATCTATTAAAATAATTATAAAATCAGCAAGACACTACAGACGTGCACGGAAAAATAGAGCAATCATACACGCTTCAAGGTGATTCATTTCCAATAAATTCGGTACATATTCAACAAGCAAAAAAAAGAAAAGTTTCCGTTTAAGCATTTCCTTAAATTACACTGCAAGAGCAACCTCACTGGCTACATTCAAAACCAAACAAACAAGCAAGCAAAATATAAATACAAATAAAATTAAATAAATCAATAAAAAAAAGCTTCATTCGGCTGAAAGAGTCGGCTCTTAAGGTTCACCAAAAAGAGTCGGCTCTTTTCAGAACGACTCGCACGTGCTCAGTCTTTGGGAATCGTTTATTAATCTCTCTACATCCTGGTACACAATGTTGTAATTGCGTATATATAGTACAGAATTCAGTTTTTACCTGAGGTTAATCCAGCTCGTTTTGTTTATCAGTTGTTCTGCCCAATCTGACGTGTGTCAACATCTTTCAGAAACAAGCCAATATTACTCTACGATGAAGCCGAAACAGCGCTGCACCGGAGTGCTCCAAACCACACGGTGGCGCTGTCGCAGTCGTTGCCGCACTGTCCAACTCATCAGCCGGCTATGAAGCCCTCAGTTAAGGGTGCGTCTCAAACCGAGCCGTAATTTTGATTCTAGGGAAGTTTTTCCAGCTGAGAAACCTGATTGAATGACTTATGTTAGAGAATTGGTGTAATCCTGGAAAACATCGTGTGTGCCATGGCATTTAGAGAAAAAAACCTACACGCTAATCTTACTGAATGTTATCAACACCCCAAGAGCTAATTAGCAAGCAGGTTAATGTTGAATTTTGCATGAATAAGTGTCTAAATTGCCCATAGGTGTGAATGTGAGTGTGAATGGTTGTGTCTGTGTGTTGCCCTGTGGTGGATTTTGACCTGCCCAGGGTGTACCCCTCCTCTCACCCCGAAGTCAGCTGGGATTGGCTCCAGCTTCCCCCGCGACCCTTAGGAGGTAAGTGACAGAGATACAGAGTGGGTGGATGGATGGGTTTGTTGAAATTACTCCTCCTTTCGGCTGTTCCCTTCAGGGGTCGCCACAGCAAATCACCTGTCTCCATCTAACTCTATTCTCTGAATCCTCTTCTCTCACACCAACTAACTTCATATCCTCTTTCACTACATCTATCAGCCAACTCTCTAGCTTTTCCTGTCATAGTCCCAACATTCAAAGTTCCTACTCTCAATCCTACACTTTTGTCTTTCCTCTTCTCCCTCCACCTACATACACGCATTCCTCCTCTTCTTCTTTGACCAACAGTAACCCAATTTCCACCGGCACCCTGTAGGACGACAGCACCAGTGGTGCACATTGTTAACCCGGGCCTCGACCGATCCAGTATGGGAGTCACAGAAATGATTCGCATATTTTTCTGGCATAGTTTTATTTCGGATGCCCTTCCTGCCACAACTCTCTGCATTTATCTGGGCCTGGGACCGGCCCAAGAAGACACTGGCTTGCGCCTCCCTGGGGCTGCATTGGATGGGTTTGTTGAAATTAGTTTTTTAAAACAACAAAAAAAAAACACATCTTAAAACATGGCATGAATGCAGTATTATTAAATAACTATTACTAATATTAGTAAGGGCACACTTTTGTTTTCTGCAGTTTGAGGTGTCCTGTAGATGTACATTTTGTTCATCTCACTTTCTCCCCAGTGTTTTGGGATCATTCATTTCTACATTTAAACACCCGAGAAAACTCATGGCTCTTCCATTCACCCCCAGGCGACCTCGGTGGAGTTGGTGTGATCTGATTTGAGACGCACCCTGTGAGAAGGAAACATGGCGACCATGAGATCCAGGAAATCAGTGTGCTGTGGGGCTTCAGTGTTTTCATGGTGTTTAGGATTAGCTCGTTTGGATTAATGGAACATTACTTTATTATGTCTGCAAAACGGAATCTTCCAGCCTGGATGGTCACATCTGATCATAAAAGTAGCAAAGAGGGGCAGTCTGTTAAGAGGAAGCCGGAAATAAACACGGGGAAAGGTACCAGGAAAAAGTACACCAAAAGGTATGGTTGTAGAAATGGGCTTTAATGAAACTTCTTTTTTGTTTTGGTGGTAATTATGTGAAAGCAGAAGTGACATGTTCGTAAACAGAGGTGGGGTTTTTTTGGTTAGGGGCTCATCTGTTTTTGTTTGTTTGTTTGTTTGTTTGTTTGCAGGATGATGTACTGGATGAATGAACAGGAGCTGGTTGAGGCAGCACTCAGTGTTCTAAGGAGAGAAAACGGAGAGGTGAGGGTTTCCTGGGAAAATCCTCTTTAATCCTGACTTTGTAAAATAATAAGGAAGCTGGGAATAGATGCTGTCCCAGTTTGACCAGCTCATCCTGTGTTCTGGTAACTGGTAGCTGCTCAGACCTGTTTGGACCTACAGGACCTATAGACCTAGTTGTGTCACTTGTACGTTTTGATCATCCGTCTCCAGTCACTAAGAATGTTTAGAACAGAAACAGAGGTACGTTACATTGGGCGCATCATGTCATTTAACCCTGTTTCTCTTTGTATGAAAGACGGCTGCGGGAGACAGATGTCCTCCGCTGGACATGGAAGTGACCGTGATTCCAGAAACTGATCATGGAGAGACAACAGACTCGGACGTTTCGGAGCCAGTGGTGGACATTGCTGAGCAAGAGACAGTAACATACGCCAACTGTTTGGAGGAGAGAAGGTGCAGTGGTGCATCAGAGAGCTCTGGTGAGCAGCCTGTAGGTTCGTCAGCGGTTTTGGAGAAGGAAGTCAAGTCAGAGGAGAGTGATTCTGATCATGAAGCTAGGCAGGTTCTGCGAGAGATCTTTTTCAGCTGATGCTGAAACACGAGTGCTGTTGGGTTTTGTTTTTGTTGCACCAAAGCTGATGAGCTGGTAATTAAGGGACGACACCAGAGAATTCTGGATTATTGTCCCCATGCAAAGCTGTCACTTTTGAGTGTCCTGTGTGGCCACAGGGTTTGGTTTAGGTCAGAGTCGGCTAAACTGTTGGAGCTTGAGTTTCAGTGCGACGTTAACAGGAGAGATACAGGTCAAAATAATGGGTGGGTGGCAAATTAAATGTTGTGTCTTAAGGCTGCTACCAACCACCACAACAGATTTACCAACCACCAGAACAACCATCTTTGCACAGATTCTACAAGTCTCTGGAGGTGTACTTGACTGATGAACACAGATATTTCCAGAACTGCTATTAAGATGATGGTGGTGTAGGATGTTCAACACTACCGTCATGATCTCAGCAGTTAAGGGGATATCTAATTCATGGGAGATGTTTAGATCCCCATTATAGACAATGCTCCATATTTATCTCCCATAAATAAGTTTCAAATTATTTGGGGATCTGATGTTCATCCTTATTAAACCATTCGCTGATCCTGAGGAGTCATCTTGAGACCAGGATATAAGTGTTGTTATAAGATACACTTATAACAGGCACAGGCCAGGACTTAACAAATACCCCCCAGAACCTCCGGACTTCCTCAGCGTAGGGGCAAAAATGACTACTGTTCTCATGGTGTACACCAAACATGCATCTAGTCATGAATCTGGTGAAGAGTGACTTGTATATCCCTTCCGCCAGTGTGTTGTTTCCCCCCTACAATATGCATTTGGCTGTGTAAGGAGTGGTTTCTACACTACAGCTGTACTGTAATATCCTATTCTTGATGATTGTCGATGAGTTTTGTTTACAGGCTCATCACGTCTTGCAGTGCTATTCTCTGTTCTCACTCATGTGAAAAGAAAAACAACTGCTGTTTTTAGGGCAAGAGCTTCACATGCTTCCAACCAAAATTTCCATCCGTTTTACTTTCTAACCTTAAAAGCGTGCATCGCTTCGGTCCTTGTTCTTTCTGACACCCAGCTAGTTGAACAGTTTTTGTAACTGAAGCTCTTGCTATCTTGCCTAATAACCATCTCCATTTCAAAATAACTTGAATCTTTTCCTCTTGCCATTTTGAGCCAAAATTGCATTTTCATACATGCTACACAGAATCACAGGATGCCGATTGTTAACTGTATACATTTTGGTGTCTTCAGTTATTCAGGTTTTCATTTAGTTTGTCCCTCATCTGTGTTTCTTTGTTATAGATTTTCACAAATTGTTTCATGCATGGGACACATCCCATTTCTCTGTAAACTTTGCATATTCTGTAATTTTATTACGTTTAATTACTAATGTATAATTGGTGTAGTGAGAAATAATTTATGTTAAATGTGATAACAGCTCTAAAGAGCTGCCTTACTCTTACACCCTTATGAGTGAATAAATGCCATACATTGCACACGTTCTGTATGATTTTACACACTGGCTTTCGAGTCGAAGAATTCCCAGTATGTTCCTCGTACTTGGCAGTAAAGTGTCTGATTCTTATACTGTACTTCATATGAGTGATATCATTCAAGTGAGTAATGCCTCTCACAGAAACAAGACAGAGTCAGAAAACAAGAAAGCAAGATTTTATCAAGACTTGCATCAGGGCAAAGGATTCAAACCAACACAAGCACAAACGGTCCATCGGATGTGTGTACAAATTCCAGTCTTAATCAAACCCTTCTGATTCAGGACAAACAGAATGTGAGGGATATATGGGTGAGAAGGTGACATGGCAGTCAAAAAAAAAAGTTTTATCCACTATTTAAAATATGCATCAATGGACAATTTATCATCATCTGTGTTGTTTCTGTTTAAAACCTTTCAATCAGCTAAATGCTGATAAAACAAATTCCCTTGACATGGGTTCCCCTGCTACAGCTAATCTCCATACCACAAACTGGAGTTATGAAGGTAACATCCTATACATTTCCATCTTATTCACGTGTTGTGAGAATTCTCCCCAGCCCCCTACTCACTATTCATCAGGTTGTAGTCCTCATAAATACTCTTCACCTGTCTAACACCCAGAATTCAAGTTCTCAGAGTTCTTGTCCTTTTACGGTGCCCTAATCACACTTCATATCATGTCCTTTGGATTACACACACATTAACTCTGATAAAATGATTCAGTTGCTTCATCCTGAGGAAAGTGCCCAATTGCTAAAAACAAATCCAAAATGATTTACATAACCGCATCCACACATTTAATAAGTCGAGGCTGAACACGACGCGAAGTCCGCGTAAATCATAATACTGCCATGATTCATTGCATTCATTACAGGTTTTCCTGACTCGCTGGGTTTATTTTTAAGTCACCCCATTTATTTTCCAAGTCTTAAGTTATGAGTTATGGCTAATGATACTGAGAGTCACATCTTGAGGGGCATTACTATTACACACAATGTTTTTAAAAAAAAAAAGTACATCAAAAGAATCTGGGTAAAAAAGTGAATGATACTGTAGTGATGGCTGGACAGAAGATAAATCGGTTTAAAACATGATGTATAAACTCTCAGGCTGGTTTCAATTTGAAATCGCTGCCTCTCACAAGCACAATAACCACCATTCAAATAAAATAAAAAAACCCCACAGGTTCTCAGAACGTAACGTCTCCCTAAGATGCCGAGTGGAGAAATGGAGTATAGACGATCGACGCTGTTATCAGAATGACAGAAATGTTGAAGTATCCTGTTGGTAATGAAAACAAACAATCAATACTTTTGTTTACAGCCTGAGTTACAGTTATGTGCTTGGAGCAGGCGGCCCTTCACAACATCACAGAAAAGTCAATAATGACAGCTTTGGCGAGCTGCTTGGTAGTTTAGTCCCAGGTGTGCTTGTGTCTCAGATGGAGAAGATCCTCGGTTACGGGGGAACCCAACTCTGAGCTGCTAGAGTCCACCGTTCTCTGACAGTAGAGGCGTTTGGCTGTTTGCGTGGCCATCCATGACACTCACCTACCACAATACAGAGGATTAAAGTTACAAGCCATCTTCAGGGTTTGAAATAGTCTACTATACTGCTTCAGCATATCTTCAACAGTGTAACACAGCGACTTATGAGATACAGACAAATCACAAATGACCAGCATTGACATGAGCCAACAACAGAGAAAGCTGTATTTTTTCCATTCCTCTTGAACTACTGTAGGATAAAATCAAACTACAGTGAACCCCCGCAATATCCTGGGTTCACCTATCGTGGGTTCAGTACATCGCGGATTTTCAAATTTTGATTCGCGGAACTCTGGAATATAAAATATAATTTAAAAAAGTGTTAATTCAAACATTAAAAGAACATTTCAATCGAAATAAAACAGTATGCACTGTATTTAATCAGCGGATGAATACACAGTGGCAGTGTACGCCACTTCCGCTCGAGCTAGTAAACAGGAAGTGACCTCACCGGCAGTAAGTACACATGTAGAACGTAACCCCCACGATAGGTGGGGGTTCACTGTGTTCACAATCTGAATTTCCTGACCAAAAGGTTTACTAACTAAATGTGCAGTCATCGATTCTAACCCAATACACATTTTGTTAATTCCAGGGAATATATCCTCATGATCCACTATCTGTCCATTCTGTGTTTGCGCTGAATCAGGTGCTCATACACAGCCCTGGATCTGTAAACGGGGAAACAAAGAAAGTGTCTCGGACCAAGCCACAGCACCCAATTTCAGCCAATCAGCAACGGCAGCCGTATTTCAGCCAATCACAGGACAGGGGGAAATGGGGCTGTTAGTGTCCTGCACAAATTCATAGATCAACAACCAAATATCTTTCTCCAGAATCTATGACTACACCTTTAATCATGTCCTCTAAATCACTTGGAGTTCAGGTTTGTTAACAGAGGGTGTAATGTGATATTAGATGGTGCAGTTATTATCCCTCAAGTTACTGAGATGAAAAGTTTGTGAAAGTATATCACTTATTTAAAAATAAATAAATACATACATACATACATACATACCTGTTTGGGCTTATAGACTCCGAGTTTAAAGCGACAGCAGATAATGTCTACAAAGAAGCCAACCAGGCTGTGCAGCATGCCTTAGGGAGGGGGGAAAAACACACACACACACACAGTACTCACACACTGTGTAAGGTATTACTCTGTATCACTCTTTGTATAAATCTCAGCCACCAAACATATTTATGTTTATTGAACCTGTCGTGGAGAAGATGCCTCCGATGATACCGCATAAACGCACGAGGAACTGCCACAGCGGCATGTGCTGTTCTGTTACGTGGACCATGAGCGAGCTGAGGTCATACTTCATAAAAATTCCCGAGACACCGTGACTTCCTGCTGCATGGTTAATCACTCGCTCCTGTAACAACACAACCATAAGATATAGTAGCTGCATATCACACAGAACAAGTACATCAGGAAGGAAAATAAAGCAGAATGATTTAAGTCGGGTGCAATAACAACTGCTATAAGGGAGAAGTTTTTATGTGGTGCTTTATATTGATTCTTTTTGTAGCTCCAGCTATTATTGAATAAATACCAAACATATGACTCACATTTGTGCTCAGTCACTAAGCCATTTTACTTTCTAACCAATCTAATTTACTTTAGAAAATGAACGACACAAAAATGATGTGAGCCCTAAAATTCAATTCAAAACATATCAGAATAAATCTCTCACATTCAAAACCAAGACAATGCCTTCCTTTCTAATGGAAATAAGAGTCGTATTCTTAGACTGACTACAACCCGAATTCCAGAAATGTTGGGACATGCTTTAAAGTAAAATGAAAACTAAAAGACTTTCAAATTACATGAGCCAATATTTTATTCACAACAGAACATAGATAACATAACAAA
>JAQMCW010000002.1:19084984-19096724 GCA_030068335.1 Chrysichthys cranchii
GTTAACGAGCGAGGTTTTGCAATACGAGTAGTATTCGTCTGCCGAGCCTCACGTGATCACAACTTCTCTCTCTCACTTACTGCAGGATTGTGGCTTCCGCGCTAGTATATACTGTTAGTGTGTGTGTCACTCATCTGTTAATGACAATGCAATGTTGCATTTCCACCAAATCCTCAAAGGGCGACAAAAGCAGCCATCATTGGATAGTTTTCTTGTTAATGTCGCACGAAAATAAAAACATCCCAGTGAGCCGACAGACTGCAGTGATTCCGTGAGTTGTAGTGAAAATAACATTCAATAATCCTCCTCCTCTCTCCTGCTCCCTGTCATGGATCTGCCAACGCAGAACACGCGTGCAGCACAGCCGTTTCGGGCACCACCGATAGCGGTGCATGCCAGAGGACTCACGCAGCTCAAGAATAGATTTGCGCCATGCTCGCGCGTCACGTGGTTTACTACAGGTGTTCTGCATTAAGACTAAATATATAGACTATAAATAGACTGACTCATGAACACTAAGTTTGTGAACCATTAGTTTGCATTTCCCTGTGCTATTGCCAAGCCATGTTCTAGTGTTTATCTTGCTCATGTTTTGAGACTTTGTACTCTAGTTTCCGTGTTTTTTTGTAGCCTTTGATATTCCTGTTTCTGACACTCTCTCGTCTCCCTCACACCAGCCACAATTCTTTTCAAACCTAAAGTGCAGGTTATTTTGTTTTATGTATTTTTACTTTATATTTTGTATTAATCATTTTTATAGAAATATTTGTGGGTTGTGGAATGAATTATCTGAGTTTCGATTATTTCTTATGGGGAAACCCACTTTTATATAAGAGTGATTTGGATTATAAGCATGTCTCCGGAATGAATTATGCTCACAATCCAAGGTTCCATTGTACAATATTTAAAAGGGCAGCATGGTGGCTTAGTGGTTAGCACTGTCACCTCACAGCAAGAAGGTCCTGGGTTTGATCCCCAGAGTCGACCAGGGTGCTTTTCTGTGTGGAGTTTGCATGTTCTCCCTGTGTCTGGGTGGGTTTCCTCCGGGTACTCTGGTTTTCTCCAACAGTCCAAAGACATACGCAGAGGGGATTAGGCTAATTGGCTACTCTAAATTGCCCATAGGTGTGAATGTGAGTGTGAATAGATGTCTGATCTGTGTATTGGTCCTTTGGTGAATTGGTGACCAGAGGATGTACCCCACCTCTCACCAAAAGTCAGCTGGGATTGGCTCTAGCTTCCTCCCGCAACCCTGAACAGGATTAAAGATGAAGAATGAATAAACAATACATTTTTTAAAATCTTGTCACTGGTTACATTGAATGTGAATTTCTTTGTCTTGGAAATTATTGGAAATATGTTTTACCAGATCCCAGATTTACAGATGGCCCACCCATTCAGATTCATGAAAATAAAAAAATATATATATTTTTTATAATAAAATATTTTTTAAAAAATCATCACTGATTACCTTGAACGTGCATTTCTTAGTCTTGGGAATTATTAGAATTATGTATTAATGGTAATAATAATATTAAAACGTCCTCTCTTAGATTTGTTTGCTGATGTTATGTTAAATTCGCCCATTAGCCAATTTCCATCAAAGCTCAGAATTGAAACCATCTTCTTCTCCGGGTGATACCAGATAGTGGGATTATAAATCATTACTCATTCACCAATGTATATCATAAAGTCAAACTGTACTAACTGTACTGTACTGTACGGTAACTGTACTACAACAGGTGATGGGATGTTCAATATGAGCATACTGTGTAAGAGCCCTGGGTTGTGAGGCGAGGTGGTGCAGTGGCTATCACTCTTGAGTCACAGCAAGGAGGTGTGGGGTTTGAACAACTAGGGCCTTTCTGCGCAGAGTTTGCCTGCGCCTGCATGGGTTTCCTCTGGGTGCTTCGGCTTCCTCTAACAGCTCAAACACATACACATTATCCTAACTGGCTACTGTAAATTGCCCTAAGTGTGAGTTTGGATGGGTGTTTGTCTCTGTGTTAGCCATGTGACAATTTGGTGACCTGCCCGAAGTCAGCTGGGTTTGGCTCCAGCATTCCTTAACAGAAAATCGGTATAGATAATGGATGGATGGAAGGATGATGTCCTGGATTGAGCACAGGACTGTCTTTGTGATTATAGCAGCAGTTTTCAGGTACAAACGTACAGTATCCAGAGCACATTCACAGAAGAAAGGGTTATGAACAGAAAGATTTGGGTGGTGAACTACTCTCAACACAGCAGCATGCAGTGTGAGTATTAGTAAATTTTTGGAGTTTTCAATTTTACCGACATCTTTCTTCGATAGGCTAGTTGTAGCAACTTGTGAATTAATGCAAGGCAAAAGGACGATATAGTGAAAATGGGTCCATTTACTCACACTTTTATCTTGCATCTATTATTTGGCTCACATGCTATGGGCTGAATATTTAGATACACGTAAGTTTGTTTTGGTGCACAAACTAAAAAAAAAGTATTTTTCAAATCATTTGTACTTGCAAACTGATTCTTTCGATTCACCTTAGAGTCATTCAAAATCAAATGGAAAAAAATAAAATGGGTAATTTTTCTTTTAAATATTTATATAGAAGTGTAAATAAACAAAATCAATAGACAATGATGCAATATACCACTACAATCTGATAGACATTAACATGTTTACTGTAGGCTTGCTGGAGAGACTGATAAGTTATGATCATGAGCGAACAGAACATTAACAGGTTTTGCTTAAAAAAGCATCACAGCATTAACCTTTGTTTGACTGGAACGCCTAACACAAAGACAGATTTGCTCGTGCTTAATGAAGCGCACAAAAACAGTCGTTCATCACGAAAACATCCGTAATGTGATAAATGTGTTTACAATGAGATATCAAACCTGTCTTTTCACTTGGTCATTTTTATTTTAAACAGCCCAGCTTGAATATCTAAGCAAACGACCAAGACAATCCAAACTGTCCAGTTTTTACAGACAGAAAATTAAAGGGTAAAGTATATTCCACATCATTTTTAAGAAAAAATACTTATGTGTTTCAAACCTGGATGAGTTAGAGTTTAAAAAAATATGGAGCATTATTGGGCAAGACATATTACTATAAATGGACTTGAAACTGTTGAAATAATAAAAACATACCATATTTATCTAAACACTTATTTCTAAAACACAACAAAAACAAACAAAAAAAACCCACAAGGAGAAAAAGAAAAATTCACAAAAGTTTTATTCACTTCAAAACCTGACCGTTTTTAATAAAACACCTCTTGCAGACACACTTACAGTATACTTTAGTTCTGGATAATGCCTAGGAGTAGTATGTTAATGTGACTGGACTTGAGAAGACCAGATGAGGAATAATGAATGTATCCTGCAAGAAACATGACAAACCCTTTTCAACATTAGATCACTTGTGCAGCAGCCTTCCCTTCCTGCTAATAGAGACAGTGAACCAACCTGTTATGTCAAACTTGATCAGGCTAATAAACGCAAAACACACAGCTATTGTAAATCTTTAGCAACATATTCCAACCCACCCCCACCCCCCATGGAGATTCCCTAGATATTGACTGAATCTGGTCCTTCATCCAGCAGCACTACCCTCTCTGGGCTGTTTGAGGTTGGAGTGTCTGGATGCTCCTGAGAAAGCTCCTCAGAACAGCGACTGATGGTCGGTGAGATAACGCCAGGGCTCGTGTCACAAGATTCAGTGCTCTGTTCAGAAGTGGCGGCGGTGGTGGCTACACTGGGGGGGACAGGGTCAAAGTCATCATCATCATCCTCCAGACTGGAAGCCTCACGAACATCTATGAATGAAGAAAGAGATCAGAGCTGAGCTAAATATGGAAAAAGAGAGTGTGTGTGTGTGTGGGGGGGGGGGATTAACAATATATGAACAGCAAAAATGACTACAGATCAGCATTCAGTGCTATTCAAATAAGATTTAGCTTTATCATCAAAGCCTTGGCCTCACACTAAACCTCAAACTTATTTTCTCAGCATACCTTTATCAATAAACTGATTCAACAGTGAGACATATGAGATCAGGTTCTGATGTCACAAAATATTAAGCATCTCCGATATGGAATTTATTAAAAAGAGTGGCCGAGTAACCTGAAACTTTTAGCCACAGAACCTCAGACCCTGAAATGACACTTTACCGGTGACCTATGTGAGCTAATTTATTAGCTGTTAATTAGTCAGCTAGCTATTTGAGATGGCACGAAGACATGAAGGCGTTTATAGGCAGGAATAGAGGAATTTGCACGTTTGTGTATATTCATAAATCCTAGCATTTCTTATAACCAGAACAGACAGTGGGACCTCAACTCACGAACTTAATTTGTTCCAAGACTCTATTCGTGACCCGATTTGTTCGCAATGGTAATTTAGTTTGTACTAGGGCTGGGTATCGTTGCTAATTTCCTGAATCGATCCGATTTCGATTCACAAGGTCATGATCTGATTCAATATCGATTTATTTAGAGATTTCTTTGTGTCTTCCCTCAGTAATGCTTAAGGCACATTCAGAATTTGAAGCCAATTTAACCACAAATGCCTTCTCCAGTGCGGTTTGATTAGCCCCTGACGTTTTAGCTGAAACTATGTCAGTGTGGTGCGTGGATAAGTGGTTTCGGAGATGTGCGGTGTTTACACAATATTTTACCTCGATATGGCGCAGTTTGCAGATTGATTTTGTTTTATCCAGTTCCTCTCAATCCTCGTAAGTTTTAAATCCGAAGTGTTGCCAAACATCGGTGTTTAGACCAGACGGTGACTTCAGCGGAGCGGCTTCATCCACGGCTCAATTTGGTTTCGGTTTCGCCGGTCTCACGGTTTTATAGCTCTCCTTGTGCGGTTACGAGAATAAAGTAGTGCATACAGGAAAAGATCGATCTGGGAATTTTTGAATCGATACTGTATTTTTCGAACGAAAATTGATATTGATCGGTGAATCGATTTTTTGAACCCAGCCATAGTTTGTACATCGATTTGTTTCTTCATCCGACACGTTCGTGAGCAGAGTTTCCACTGTACTTTAATTATTTTTACTGGACTAAAATGACATTTTGAGGGGTACTTTGATAAAACTAAGAAAAATAAGTAAAACTCACTGCTAAAGGCCTCTGGATACTGCTTAGCAATCTTGCCTTTCAGTGTCCTGAAAAAGATTTAATAATTTACATTCAGTTAGTCCATCTTCATAAAACAACAAACTATCCCTCATTCCTCCATCTTATGCAAAGAAAAAGATAACATATGCTCACAGCACCTTATTCGGCGAAAAATGCTGTCCAGGTCCTTCTTCATTTCAATTAAAGTGCGAGTGTGGAGCAGAAAGCGGTCATTCATCTGCTGCAACCGCACGTTGGACAGGCCATTAAAGTTGATGAGCATCTCATTGGTCTTTTCGAAGCGGTCCAACCTTGACAGTACGGTTAGTTACACAAGTGTTTAGAATTACACCTGCTTCAAGCAAGCTGTATGTCAAATGTGATGATTTGCAAAGACCTCACATGTGTCTCTGGGCCTGGATGATTGCGTTTACGTCCTCAGAGTTGACCATGCTCAGCATCCTGCTGCAGAAGACTCCAGAGGCAGTCGGATCCATTCTGCAGCTTTAAAACAAGCAGGAAGGTCTGCTTTAGCTAATACTACTGGGTCAGAACATTTATACAACATGAACACGTCTTCTAACATATAAGTTCTTGGCCAAATGGCCATGTATGTTCCTTATAAGTAGAGGAGTGACTACCTAGTTGGGGTTTTTTCCATCAGTTTCCTCTATTGTATGATAAAGGTGAAATAGTCATTTTTTAGTCTTTATTAGTTTAATAATTAAAAAAAAACAAAAAAAACACGTACACTAAACCCTCGTCTCTCGCAGGGGTTATGTTCCAAAACTTTCCGCGAAAGATGAAAATCTGCGATAAACAGACACCACCCACAGATGCTTATTTAAAAATAGTTTAAGCTCTAAATTATCCTATTGCACCCTTTAAACACTTTCTAGACGCAATTAAAACACATACATTTGCGAGCATATAACGAGGTGAATTTTGTGTAGAATTCGTAGACACAGCACAGGCGAGTACAGTTGTCTATCGCCATATCGCGACTCATCTATCGCGGCTTCACTGTATTGTGGTTTTTATATGCAATATAAAAAATATAAAAATGTTAATTCAAACATAAGAATATTAAATCAAAATAAAATACAGAATGTATTTCATCAGCAGATGAATACACATTGAAAATGCAGTGTACGCCACTACCGCTTGAGCTAGTTTGCCCACGTGAAATTGTACACAGCACACTATTGGCTGATGGATGGGAGGCAGGATTTTACCTATCACCGGGGGCTATGAGCGAAGAACTGGGATGTTGGTGAATACTGGTTGCTTCTTGCTGGTTGCATACGTGTCATAGCCAGCAGCCAATCACAACCAAGGCTGAATGAATAGGGCATTCCGATTGGCCAGACTTGTTCCTCCAGCCATATTTTTTTCAGTATCCCCACATTGCATTTTCGTAAACAACGCTGTGTTCTTTGTCTTTTGTGTAAATATGAGATACACTGTACTGTATTTTGCAGATTACTAATATTACACTCCATTTTAGTTAATGTTTATGTTTTATAATACTGGGGAAATCTGCAAAAAAAATGTTATATCTTCAAAATAAAAATCCGTGAAAATCCAGGGGCGCGAAATGTGAACCGTGATATAGCGGGGATTACTGCAATATATATATATATTTAATATTAATGAAGTTCCTGAGAAAACTCATTGCTGGGAATGCTTTTTTGTGTTTGTCCCTCCTGTCAATCATTTTATAGACACTATACAGGCCACCCAAGATCCTGAGGTCAGAGCTTCCTGAAGACGGGCAGGATTCATTCAAATGTTGAACCTGTCAACTGTCAGAGACCAATGTTAAAAAAAACAAACAAACAATCACATGTACTGTGCCTTAAGTCAATTCAATAAGCATCATAAATATGTAAGCTGTTACATGGTAGATTACAAAAATACTCCACCTCATTCACAATCAATATATTCACCCACCACAAGCATACCTTCTTAATCACTGCTAATGACATCAGATGCAGATTGCTCAAGATTTCAGCTCAAATAATCCGATGCGTGTGCTATAAACTAAACCATATCCATGCTAGGACATTTATACCACCCGTGCTTACTCAGAGGTACTGAACAGATCAGATCCTCTGCTGCCTTGCCTTTCACAATATTCTGGGTTCTGTCTTCAGTTTGATCTCAACAGCTGTCACCATTTGCACTTGATCTCCATCCAAAGTCAGACTCACATCCATAATGGCTTAACTTCCAGAAACAACAGACGTCATTAGAAAATGCACAGCATCCCCTAGGGCCAAGAGCAAATGTTCACAAACACCAGGTGCTCCCTTCACTTGTCATATGAGGCACCTTTTATCAACAAAACTGCAAAAGACTTAACTTCATTACATGATTCATAAGCTTTCTTATGATAAACATCTATTAGTGTCCAATGTTTGGGGGGCAAAATAAATAAACAGGAAAATGAAATCCTTGTCCAACAAAATGTATTCCACATTCTGTGCAATTATAAACACAAGATGAGCGTGAGAACTTGTAAGCCTTGATAAGTTTTCAAATATTATAACTAAAAATACATGCACAAGAAGGCTGCACGCTTACTTCGTGTGCAAATGTGTTCATTAACCAAGTAGGACACATGCAAAAATCGTCCCAAATGATCAAACAGAGCAAAGCAGACCTCAAGTACTAAACCTAACAGACTTCAGGAATATCACCAGATATGGAGAACTAATTAGCAAGGCAGCTAGCTAGCTCCTGGCTCCTATGCATACAAAACATTGCTATTACCTGGCAGGCTTCTGAACAAACCCAGGCGTAGTTATACTTCTTTAAACGTCAAAAAAAATGTCTTCATAATATGCAACTGCGAATAAATACAATCGTACAATCGTGTAAACGCCGTGTAAATAAATAAGTCTACCAGGGGATGCAGTCGTGTCGTTGTTGTCAAGCTGTCACGTGACATGAGTGTCGTCGCTGGAGGAACTAAACAGTCATCTTTATCAGGAAAATTAGCTCTGTGCTTTTCTTTCCTGAGATTTTATAACGACATTTTAGCATTACCACTGAATGTATGATGAGAAACGTGTATGTTATTCTGAATATAAAGTCGAAAATAGATACTTTTTAAAAATCTATTTCCGCTTTTCAGCTATTATGTTGATCTCCGTGACAGCAGGTGGCGGTAGCGAGTTCAGTGGTCTTACGGCGCTTCATGTTGACCCTCAGCGGTGTGGGAGAAGCTCACAGAAAAAGAGAGCGAGAGAGACTCTGTTCTACTCTAATTTATTGAAACGCTATTTACTAATTTAAAATTCAAACATTTATTTCTAAGGCAAATTTCCCAGGTGTGTATCTGAGTATAACTCGTTAAAACCGACCAATAACAGGGATCCGAGTTATTAGCTAACAAGCTAGTTAATAAGTAGTTAGCTAGCTGGCTAGTTGAACTAGCTATAAGCTCGCATCTGTGTTAGTATAGCTAGCTAGCTACTTACTTACTTACTTACTGCGTTGTTTGTTGTGAAGAAGTACGTTAGCCAAAATGTTTGTTTTGGTGTATGTTTTCCAGACAGCACAAGTTAGTATATTTAGGTTATTCTGAACGCGCGTATTGTTGTATTCCATATATGTACGTTTGATTTAGCCTTGGTAGCTAATTGTTAGCCGGGACTCTGTAATGTTTGAACTAGCTGGATAACATAGCTAGCTTGTTGGGGAACACTAGCCAGCTCTACAGATAAAATATAACCCTACGACCTGGCGCGAGTTTTTGTGAGATCCCACAGATGTTTGGTTGTTTCTTTTAATCAATCTATGAACGGATCTGTCAATATTGATACAAATATGTATTGAAATTGCTTTAATAGTGTATTGAAGACAGGTGAGGTTGCTATGGAGAATCATCCAGATGATATTGTGAAGATGCATGACTGACTGAATTTGCATTATTGAGCACACCGGGATTTGCCTAACGCTATCAATCTGTTTACATTATTCTGACTTTTTTCCCTGATAAAGGTGATTACCAGACAGAATGGCAGCAGACTGGTTGGGTAGTCTTGTTTCAATCAACTGTGGTCCGACTTTGGGAGTGTACCAAGGAGAGGTGTCCTCGGTTGATCAGACCAGTCAAACCATCTCCCTCAAACAACCGTTTCACAATGGCATCAAGTGTCCAGTGCCTGAAGTCACTTTCAGGTAAGGGCTCAGGTTCAACATTTTTGCCATGAATATTCTAATCACAGATGATTATATCTAAGCCTGTTGTGGTTCCGGGACGTTATTCTTCAGGTGAAATGTCTTCCCTGCATTCTGACAGAACTTCTCCTTCTGTGTCTTCACAGCGCTATGGACATCAAAGAGCTCAAAATCTTGGAAATCCGTAACGGCTCCAATGGAGTCACAAAGCGGGGTGCTCCTGAATCCGGCTCCTCCGTAACTGGTTACACTGGACGCAAGGACAAAGGTGGAGGTAACGGAGTCAACAGTGTGCCTGTAAACGTGCCCAAAGCTGAGCCCAGGCTTCAAGACGGAGGCATGTCTCCTTCACAGCACTATTCCAAGAGCTACGTAGAGCGCCATGTAGAGATGGCAGGTCAGAGTAAAGGCTTCAGACGAAGACACAACTCGTGTAAGTATACAGGAACTGGTTGCACAAAGCATTCTGTTGTAGGACTCGTATACATTGGAATGAAATGTCTTTTCTTCGGGACCGTGGTGCAACACAACAGGACTGCATAACGTGCAAAATATGCTCATGTGAGACTAATGCAATACGTACGATAACACTAGATAGACAAGACAACTGAACAATGTTGGAAAAATTGTCACAAAAGTTATAATTAATTAATACTTGGTAAAAGCCACAAATTAAGCTGTGTCTCTTGACCCCATTCCAGTGAATGCAGTAGAATCTGACTTTACACACATTTCTGGCTAGGTGTAATTTTTACACCCTGTCTTGGGGAAAGTTCAGTCTAGGTGGTATGGCAGTCTTAGATTTACACCCAGATAGATGTAGATATAGTTATAACCTATACTATGTCCTGTTGGAATGTTTGGAAAAAGATCAATGCAGCATGAATTAGTGAAACTATATATGAATCATTAGTGCCTGTTTGTTTTTGTTGTTTTTTTGCCCTTATAGGGTCTTCCAGCAGTAGAGGTGTAAATCAGGTCACGCCAAAGAAGAATGGCGCAAAGAATGGGCAGATGAAGAACAAAGATGATGAATGTTTTGGCGACGGCATGGACGACGTTCTAGATGAGGACTTTGACTTTGAGGGGAACTTGGCTCTGTTTGACAAAGCCGCTGTCTTCTCACAGATCGATTCATCAGACCGGAGAGGTAACGGTTCACGGACACGGGGGAATCCTGCAGAGCAGACGCCCTCGCGTTACCGACACGACGAGAACATACTGGAAGCCAAGCCTGTTGTCTACAGACAGATCATTGTGCCCCAGTCAGGGGCAAAAGAATATAGCACTGGTAACAATATGATTTAATACTACAAATTAATGACTTGTCCTATTCTATTTTTTTAGAAGATGATTTGTAATTGTTCAATTCCAAGATTGAGTTTTGTTCTCTGCATCTGGTATAATAAATAATTCAGTGATGTAGCAATGTTGTGGTTTGTTTGTGTATTTATTTGCTTGTTTGTTTGTTTGTGCCCCCCCAGATTCGGGACTGGTGGTCCCCAGTATCTCAAACGAGTTGCACAAGCGCTTACTGAGCATGGCTGAGAATTACGGTCTCTCTTTGGAGCGCAGGCTGGAGATGACCGGTGTGTGCGCCAGTCAGATGGCTCTCACGCTGCTTGGAGGCCCTAACAGGTCAGTGTGAACAGTGTCGAAGGCTGCATGTGGTATTAATTGTTTTATAATTTCTATTTTTAGTCAAGATGCGTAATAATAACAACTGCAGCCATCTTTGTATTTCTGATCAGCTTTTTGTTTGTGGTGGGTTTGCACGGAGAAGTGTAGTTATTCCTTTTGTGGAATAACCAAGGACCAGGTTATTTATACGAATTCCTTTTATAGGCTCACACCTAAAAATCTGCACCAGCGCCCAACTGTGGCTTTGCTGTGTGGGCCACACGTACAGGGAGCTCAGGGAATCAGCTGCGGCCGCCACCTGGCCAACCATGAAGTCGAGGTCGTCCTTTTCCTCCCCAACTTTGTCAAGATGCTAGAAGCTATCACTAGTGAACTTGCGCTATTCGGCAAGACGGGTGGCAAGCAGGTTTCCAGCGTCAAAGGTAATTGTGCAATCAAACACGTCGCTCCTTACAGTACTTACAATACCCTCTATAAAACCTAGCATGGAATCACTTTCAGTATTCAATTACAGTGGACCCTCGTCTCACGAATGTGTTGGATGGCGAACAAATCCACGTACGAACTAAATTCCCGAGCTGATTTTGTACTGGCCAAGGAACAAACCTTTGGCTGATGTACAAGAAGCCAACCCATGCTTCACAGCACAAACCTTAAGTTCCGGTCAAGCACTCGTGGTGTGAACGTTTTGAACGCATTTTTTTGTTGTATTTCTCTGCCTTTTTGCTCTATAAGCCTTCATTATGGGTCCCAAGAAAGTGGAAATGGTAGTGAGAGTAAGAAGCCTAAGCGTATAA
>JAQMCW010000002.1:19096824-19112718 GCA_030068335.1 Chrysichthys cranchii
CATTTCACTTCTCAAATATCACTGTGTGTGTCTCCTATATGATATATTTAACTGTAATGTTTTATTGTAACAACCAATGATTTATACAGGAAAATCATGAAGATTAACAAGGTTGCCCAAACTTTCGCATCCCACTGTAAGTTCAACTACATGCAGCTACACTGCAAAATGAGCCCCATTTGATTTAAGCCTCGGATATCGATTAACGTAGTGGATTGCATTTGACTTCAGACATCGATTTGTTATCTCAGATAGTATTGACAACAATTAACCTTCTCATGACTACTTGAATAATTTGGAAGACGTGGCGCTAGCCGTTGTTTGCCGAAACAGATCAAAATGGCGTCCACGGCGGTACTTCTGCTTATTGTGTAAGTAATCCATCTTGCTCCTCTTTAGAATCTTTGGTTCAGTCGTTTCTCTGTGTCCTCTCAGATTTACCAGATACCCCGGTAGACCTGGTTATAAACTGTCTTGACTCTCACGAGAACACTTTTCTGAGGGAGCAGCCATGGTACCGGGCAGCGGCTGACTGGGCCAATCAGAACCGAGCCCCCGTGCTCAGCATCGATCCTCCAGTGAGCGGGCAGGAGCAAGCTGTGGAGGCGAAGTGGTCCCTCTGCCTGGGCCTCCCGCTCCCGCTGCCGGAGAGAGCGGGTCGAGTCTACCTGTGTGACATCGGTGTCCCACGCCAGGTGTTTCAAGAGGTGGGCATCAAGTACCACTCACCCTTCGGCTGCAAGTTTGTCATCCCGCTGCACTCGGCATAAACGTTTTGTAACCCAGACTGTAACGGGGTCCGTGAGCCAGAAACCTGCCTTAAACCCTAGGGTGATCAGAGGTCAGCGTGAGTAAGGTCCTTCTGTTATGGTACAGATTCCAGCATCTTATTTCTGTTACGTTCTTTAAAGCTGTATACAAATCCTGGATGTTGAGTCAGGAAAATGGAAGAAGACTGGAGGAACACACCAAGTTTGCGACCCTCTTTCTATCTGTCGGTGTGTTTACTGTGGAACCAGCCTCTGACACTTTCCGCATTTTATTTTGAATTTAACAGTCTAGTCGATTCTTTATAGTCTTTACCGACTAACGATGTGGTTTGAGCTGCAGGGCTCAGATCTGTTTGCACAAAGAAGCGATATTTCATCTAATTAAATGCTGTGTAAAGATTGCATCAATGCAGAAACCAGAACGATCCTGCTTGGGACTGGTATGTCCAAGATACTTGGCCTTTTTTCTTAGATTCCTTTCAGTGCTCAAGAGTTCTTTTATATCGGGATGAATTCTTTGAGTTTGGTTTTTCCTTGTCTGGAAAACTGTAGCATTTAGGGATTGTTGTTTTTTTTTTTTTTTCTTTTTTCTTTTTCCTTTTCTTTCTCAAGCTTGTGCCAAATGTGATCAAAGTTAGCACTGCTGTGCGGAGTCTAGAGTCCTTGGGTTCTTTAAAGAGGTAATCAAAGCCTTGTTTGTCTTTCTGTTGCCCAAGCAGGTAGGATTCTTTCTGAAAATACTCTTTCTTTCTTTTTTCTTTTTTTTTTTTTACTCCGTACCATACTGGCTCACTATTTGTTGGCCTGGACGGCAGACAAACACCAACATTTCACTTCACTGATTCAAGCAGATTATTTTTCATACAAGAAGTGTGGAGCAGTTTAGGTACTTTTTTCGGACGTGACAATATTACCTTACTTGGAAACAGAGCTACACATATACTCTAAGATGATGCGCACTTTTGTACAAGTTTCAGGATAACCAGATATACCAACAATAAGCTGTCCAAGTCCGAGCTGTTTGTATTTGGAAGTTTAACGCTTTCAGTTTTAGTTTAAATTGAGTTTGAACTGTCTTTAAAGGAAATGTAGAGAATCTGGTTGCTTAAGAAAAGGAACTTTTCAAATTGTTCAACGTTAAACATTTTAACTTGGTGAGACTTGTTGACTGAATGATGTATTGTTTGCATCACCCTTGTTATCTTTTGTAGAATGATTTTTGTAAGTTTATTGCCCACAAAGTGTTTTGTTTTTGTTTGTTTTTTAAATAGGCGTTTAGTCTTACTACTTTTGCTTTTGTCAGGCACTCTCCAGCGGAGAAATTTACAAATGGATTGGATGTGCGCTGAGATATTTCCAGTTTATCCCAGCGTCACACACAGGTAGGAAAGCGTGGTGATATCCAAGATGCCACATTTGATAAATGACAATGAACTATGATCAAGGAGACACATGGAGAGTGTTTTATTCTTCCCTGTGTCTGTTTCCTCACACACATCCTTAGCATTAAAGTGGCTGTATTAGAATTCTTGGATAGGCCATCAATTGTGAAATTTCGGGGAAAATATACGTATGTTATACACACGTTTGTGGACAACGTTAGAATGGTGAGAAAATGCATGCAAAGTGCTTCTTTAATGGACGAAATAATGGACAATAGTATATTGCATATCGTTGCCTATTCCCTCATTTGTGAAGTAGTGAATGTTAGTTGGTTCAGAGAAAAGCTGCTTTAAAATGAAGATGATTTGATGGCACTTGTTTGCGAATCATAAAGCTAGAATCCTTACCCCTCCAGTGTTGGGAGGAAAATGTAAAGTATAAGACATAAGAACATGCTGGCGATATGTCTATCATTATAGTGAAAGACGGGATGGCAGTTGTAAAAACGCTGGATAAAGTGCCAAATGTCACCAAGTCGAACTCTAGACATTTTATTATAGATCAGCTGCACTTGCACTATCTTTCCTGAAGTGTATGTATTAATTAGTGTAGTGTCAGAAAGCAGAGACACTTAAAATGTGGATATAAAAAATGTCAAGCTTAATTTTGAGCTGTTAATGAGTTCTCAGTCTTCTAGTTCTCAAATTGGCAGCAACGCAGCCAGCAGGGTTAGGATTTTTGCCTTGTCGTCATTTGCAATATTAAATCTTAAACGAACCTTGAATCTATGCATTGATTAGGCAAAGGAGAACCAAAGTTTGATGACTGATGTGTATCACAAGGCAGTAGGCTGTCGCACAGCTGGCCAACTTTTAACTGGCCTTTCATGCAAGACATTCTGCTAGAGTTTTCAGCATTATAAAATTTTAAAAATTGTTTCTTGCTCAAGTGCTTTGCAAGCAAGAAAAGTGAGAACTGAATCGTCCTAATATTCCTAAAGAATAGCCCCAGTCATTTATTTATATTTTATTGGTTTTGGGGTTTGTTTGGTTTTTTTGTTGTTTTTGGGGGTGGGTGGGGGTTTTTTTTTTTAATTTTTTTTTTTTTTTATATCAGTCCTCAATTTGGAGGTTTCAAAATCTGAATTGAACTAGAATCAATGCTGGTCAAAGGGTTCAGAGCGTATTTATTCTTGCAGTGATTTATTTTTTTTATTTTTTTTTTTATTTTTTTTTTTTTTTTAGTGATTTTTGTGGTCCGCCTCAAACCAGGCGGAGACTCCGTTCTTTGTTTTTTTTTTTCTTTCTTTTTTTTTTTGAGAGCAATAGCAGTGTGTTCTACACTAAGCACTGAGTTGAGCATATTGTGTGCAGAGAAATGCACTTGTATCATTCCAGGAATGTGAGGTTTAACTTGATTTTTGTTTCCCCCAGAGAGGTTTGTTAACTGCATTAAATGTTTGCTGTCATTCCCCACAAAAACAAACAACAAAAAAAGGAGGATGGTTTTCCTGTGGTCATCTGCCATTGTCATGAGCCAGTAATTAATTCTGTTTTTCATTTGCTTTCTTGTATTGCAGTGAAAGTTGATGTCGACCCCCTGGCCATCTAAAGCCAATGTTGGTTATAAAGGGGAGATTTTTTTTTCTTCTTTTTTTTGTAGTCATGTTCACTGTTAAGATTTAGGGCTATTTTAAAAATGCAAAACATTTCCTGTTGGTCTTTTCCATTTTTTTCCCTTTATTGACTGTGTCTAAAAGAAGCTTGTAACAAAAGGGATGATATTTGACTCTCCTGGTTCATTATTTGGAGCATAAAGCAATTCCAACGTATGATTTAGTTTGTGGCTACTATGGCTTGGAATGTGAAAGAACGACATTATTTCTGAGTCACTGATGTAGAGCATCAATGTTTAGAAAGGTTAGGGTGTCAATACATTATTGTTGACAATCCCTCAGTTCTCTCAGTTGAAATGTTAACCCTGAGATTGAACGAATAAAGAAAATCTTGACTGCATTTCTATTGTCATGTAATATTTTTGGCATCTAACTTCATTTATTTTAAACACATCGTATACAGCTTGTTTATAAGGAACAAGATATCATGTGTGAGCTTTAGGACTCAGTCTTGCAGAAAGTAAAAAAAAAAAAAAAACATGATTAATGTAGGATTTCTTATAATGCAAAGATAAACTCCTAATTCCTCACATGGTGGCAATGCTGGACCAGAATGCAGTGTGGCATTTTCACTTTTGACATTTTTCACCTTTACCATAGTGCTTGGGTTTTTTCAGTGCTGTCTTTGAGCCTGTCCTCAAAACTCTGAGCAGTTTAGCCCTCATAAATGGCTCATATTTTAGGGGTAGTGCATAGCTTAATCGGAAAAATAGAAACTGTAGAACAACTATGATGCCAGTGCAGCAGTGTAATTAAGCAGATAAGCATCTTAAACCATGTGACAAAACATATGCAGTAAACCAGCAGTTCATAAATGTTTGCCCACCATAACACTGATTTATTTTATATACATGGGTATGTTATTTGAATGTGTACAAATTTCTCAACCATTTACTGGAGCCAGTGAGTGGTTTTATTTACTTTTTAATTTATAATTTCCACCCATAGAAATGCATGTAAATACAACTTTGTTCCATCAATAAATTCAGTATGTGGTTGTCCCCTGGTCTAAAAACCAGGACACATGCAGTTAGATTCCTTGTTCTTTTTGGCTTGCTTTCTAATTCATTAGTTTATAATTCATCTCCGTAACTGCTTTATCCTGATCAGGGTCACAATGGATCTGACATCCCTGGAACACCTGGGTGTGAGGTGGGAATACAAACTGAAGGGGACAGCAGGCCATCACAGGGCATCATAAGCTGTGTTCCCATTAACCTTCTTAATGTGCAATTTGAAAGTGTGAACTTAACAAGTAATGGAAACGTGAATTTTGAAACCTCGTGTATAGCCCAAAAAAAAGCTCACATGAGGTGGTTTTCCAGACAATTTGATAAAGCAATATATTACAAAACTTCAATGAAAACATTTTTTTTTTGCATTTAACTCACATGACATGAGCCAATGGAAAAGCTATCTTTCTGAAAACAAAAAGAGCACTCTGTAGGAGCCATCACAAGAGGAGAAAACCCAGCTTTAATCTCATAACATCACTAGGTGGAAAAACAAATCATTCACTCTTGTGTTTTGTTCAAAAAAAAAAAACTTTAGCATCACTTCTGTTTCACACAAAACTGCAATGGAAACACACTGCCTGCAGACACAGCCATTCACACCCAGGGGGCGACATAGAGTAGCAATATACCCAGGGGCGTGTTTTAGTGAGATAGGAGGAAACCAGAGAACCCGGAAGAAACCCACACAGTTTACCTTATTATTACTGAACTTAATTATATATATATATATATATAGATAGATAGATAGATAGATAGATAGATATATATAGAGAGAGAAAAAATGATCTATATAAATATTTCAAGAGAAAGATGTAGGAAAATGCTTTATGTAGAATTGCTCAAAAGTGTAAATAAATAAATAAAACAAAAATGTGTCATCCTGGATAGACAGATAGATAGAACCAGCCTACTCCTGTACTAAGTATAGTGGTATGAAAGGTTTGTTTATAGTCCTCGTACATTCTCGCCATACTTGTAGCACGGAAGTATGCTCGTGCGTGGAATCTCGCGACGTAATATCACTTAGGGGTTGGCAAGGAGACGCTCGCGTGCCCCTTAATGCGCATGCGCTCTGGCATTTCTTTTCGTCTATAAAGGGAAAAAACAACAAAAGAAAAGAAGACCAAAAAATATATATACTATAATAACAGCAACAAATGTCCGCTTTCTTTTAAGGGCGCGCGTGTGTGTGTGTGTGTTGGCGGACACCGAGAGCAGAAGCAGGTCTGCTGAAGCTTTCCGCTCTCCTTCCCGCCTGGCTCTGTGCACTGAGTGTCTTTGTTTGAGCTTCTGAGCTGCACCAGTCTGATTCCGGGTTGTGGTTAGCGCGCTGGCCGGAGTGTTGCGAGCTGAAGCGTTCACACTGTTACTGCTCTAGGTTCACGCCTTCCTCCTCCTCCTCCTCCTCCTCTATTGTCTGCGCTGATGAAACCAGCTGCTCCTCAGTAGAGGAAGACCTTCTCCGGGGCGACTGTTTCTGCCTCGTCAGGGACTAAACTGCGGCTGTCTCTCGGACAACTTTTCGCACCTTAAGCGACGAGATCTTGGGCAAATCTTCACCGTATCCTAATTCGCTTCTCTCCAGTCCCCAGTGCTGCACTACTCATCCAGGCAGCAGGTCAGTTTGTGTCTATTATTGCCATCCGCCTGTCCTACACCTCACCTACAAGTGCTTCATCTCTCTCTATTCAAATCTGTGCAGTCTCAAAAAGGTGGTCTTACATAACGTGGTAACTTGCGTTTCATCCTCTGTGCATGCCTTGACTTCTCGCTGGTGAGTCCTCATCCATGCACAACTTCATTTCAGCTCAGGACACAATGTGGTCATTTGAAGAAGATTTCAAATGGGCACATTGTGCAGGACATTAAGTATGTAGAGGGGCTTGGCCTCCACACAGCTGTCCCAGTTATGCTGTCTCAAGTGGCCCTGTTGAAGCCTCAGTGTGTCTTTTGGAGACAGAGCATATTAGCTCTCAAGTGCCCCTCTGGGTTTTGTTAATGGCCTGGTATTCCCAGGAAACTGTAGACTATGTTCAATAGTACACAATGTGGTCTATAATGTCCAGAGTGGAGGAAGTTAGGGTTTCACTCGGGCCATGGGTTAACCCCCAGGGCTGTGCGGTTAACTGGAACCATGAGAATGTGATGGCTTCATGGGCTTCTTACAGATTTGGAAACTGATGAAATGGTGGTTTTGAGAGTGCAAGGATGTGGCAATAGTAGTCTTGTGTTGATACAAGAGATCACAATATTCCATGAAACTTCAAAACCTTACAAACTCGCGTAAGCGCCACTTGTTGATGAGTGATGTAGTACGATGTTAGAAGGTTGTATAAAGACATGTCTTTGTCTTCTAAGGGTCCTTATCTGTCCTTCTTGAAGAAAGGCCATGATTCTGTTTGCCAGAAAAGACTAATCGGATACTGTGAGGAACTGATGTTGTTATGGATGTATGGAAATGTAATGGGAATTTAACGCCTGATTTTGCATCATGGTTGGGGTGCGTGGTGGTGCAGTGGCTTTCTTGGTGTCTCGCATGCTCCAAGGTCTTCAGTTCAGAACTTGGGTTACTACCTGTGTTGCGCGTGCTATTTCCGTTACCCGTGTGGTATTTAGGTGGCAGGAAGTCAGCGTTGCTGTAATTTTAGAGTTACTGCTATGCTTAGATTGATATTCCTGTTATCTTCATATTTCACAACACAATGCTAGCTACGTATGTACCAGAATTCTGATGTACCTTGTGGATTTTATTTTTCCCTTACATCTACTTTTCTCTTATTTAACTGCTTGACAAGTCCTTGGAGTTTTGCGATGCAAGACTTTTCACTTACGTTTTCTCAAATTTTTAAAGTATAAATTGTGATGTGCCAATAAATCTGTAACTAAAGCCTAAATCTTATAAAACGCTCAGGATTCAATTATAGTTGAATTTACAAAACAGGAGTAGAAATGAATATTTCACTAGCTGTGTTTCCATTAACTCGTTTAATGCATAATTGGAAATTGCAATCTGAAAGAGTAATATACACAAATTTTGAGAGAAAACTCAGAAATATCGCAGAAAAAGTTTAGACGTTCACACAAAGCAATATTTCACAAAGTTGAAATGGGAAACACATTTTTTGCATTTAAGTAACATGGCATGACCTGAAGAGGCAGTAGATGTGATCGAAATCGCTGTGTCGACGCTTATCAGGTCTTGGAGGTCCATCGCCATGTTTAATTGGAATGACTATCGGAAGAGGAGCTTTAATAATGTAACATCAGTCAGTGGAAACACAGATCATTCATTGTGTTTTGTTGACTTTTTTTTTTTTAAAAATAGCGCTTCTATTTTGTGCAAAACTGCAACATAAACCTGCCTACTGTCAAGTTAGTCATGGAAAATGTAACAAAAAAAATTGTGATTATCCTTCAGGTTCCTTTGTGTCCTGGCTCCCAGAAACATGCTGGTAGGTTAATTAGCTTCTCTAAACTGCCTGTAGATGTGAATGTGTATTCCACTGTGACCCTGACCAAGATAAAGCACTTCATGATGAATGATAAATGGTGGTGGCGGTGACTTGAAATTTCCACTACAGTAATATAATTTATCTATCTAGCTATCTATCTCGCTCTCTCACTCACTCTCAGCTCCTAGGCATGTTCTGTTACTGCTCAGAAGAAAGAATCCAATTTCTTGAAACATTAACTAAAACAATTTCTTACTTTCCTAAAATTTAGCAAGGCATATTTTATTTTAAATAAAACAGTGGTGCCTAGTTTTTAGTTTGCCTGGGTTTTAATGAGTCGCATACTACTTGCCTGTTTTGTCTATTAGTTCATTTTCACATATCTAAACATATCTAAACATGGGGGCTGTATTGCCTCACATTTGTCGTTAATGTTCGTAAGTGTACAACTGTTAGGGAAAATGCCTCCTTTGTTATTAAAATATTATGGAACTTAAAAAAACTCCCATCAGTCAAATGGGCAATTATTCAAATGCATGTCTTCTTCTGGTGTAAAAAAAAAAAAAAAGCCCAGTGGGGTGTTTTTTTTTTTTTTTTGGAGCTGATTTGAATTAATGAACAAGAGATGGCTTTAGTCGCACTAGCCTCAGAAGGTCACTTCCTCCTTCTCGGCACAGAGCACACACTCTGACCTCGCTGGCACTCTGGCAAGTTCCAGGCAAATCCCACAGCCTGCACCATCCCACGCAGTCAGCAGTGTTGTTGCAGATCAGCTTTGTACCGATAATCTGCACTGGTCTTAAGGATAAGGTTGATTATTGTAATACTGACACTAATATTTTGATTGGTAACCAAAGGCCCTCCTTTGTAAGGCTGATCATATTAAATGCAAGTCATAGATCTCAAGTCATTGATCTTTACAGCTTGACCACTTGTTTTTTTTTTTCTTTTTCTTTTTTTTTCCACAGAAATGTTAATTTCACACACGTTTAGATGCACAGCCCTGTCATTTGCGGTAGGGTTTCCCCTGCCCTGAATGATTTTATTTGCTCAGCCTGCTTTCCTTTATGGCTTGAAAACTACAGTGGTGAAACTCTCTTTATTTAGGCTTTTCTAGGCCTCAGTTTGTGGTATTTACAGTAGCTCAAACCTGTCACTTTGTTTACTGTGTCCATACGGCACGAACGCAGCTACCTTTCAAGCATGCAGTGGTTTTGAAAACAGGTTTGGCTTTGATGCCTTCTTGCTTGCAGCAGCTCCGGCGTGCTCCTCTTGCACTTGGTCTCTTGATAAAGTCTTCAGTTGAAATCCACCCTCGTAGGCAGAGTGTAAACAGGATGAACGTTGCATTTGGTGTGCGTCCCCCGGGCCTTTGACTTTGGCAGCTGCCTTCTCACAAGCACACGCCGCTCCCACAGAGAAAGAACTGTTCGGGTAGGCCGAGTGTCAGTTTGGCTGTAAACAAGCTGTCACGCTGCATCAGCGGAACATGCTCGCGTCGATCCTGTGATGTGCCACGAACATGCTTAATTAAGATGCAAACAGAATGACAGCAACACCAAAGTCTTAGAGTTTATTCAGATGTTGCGTCAGTAAAGTGAACGCAACACTACTGGAAAAGTACAGCTTGCAGGAGAATATCTACGGGCTGGAAGCTAATTACTATTTAATGTCCAAAGCCCTTACATGTATTGCAAAATCACCAAGCACAGTGCCATAACTCCAGAGGGGATGAATGTTTAAATATGGCACAGATTCAAAAAGTTTCTGGAGTGGTAATAGAGTGATGAATGCCGTTCTTTCAAAATATAGACGATCCCCTCAGTTAGTGTCTTCCATAAATGTTCAATTGTGTTGCTGTTTGATTGCTGCCAAGGCCATAGGATGTGATTTACATTATTATTATTCTCCTCATCAAACCTTCTGAAAAAACCACTCCCATTAGGACAGAAATGTTTCATTACAGGACAAAGGCAATCAATCAGAAGACGTTTTTTGATTGCAGTGCCTCTTCTCTCTAACATGACAAGTGGAGCCAGACCACGCAAGCAAAATCGCCGGCACGGTATAACAGAGCCATCAGTGTTCCTTTTTGTACGTAGCTGATTTATTAGCTAGCCAAAGTGATTAATTGTAGCCTCGATGAAAACTGCATCCTTGACAACGATGAATATGATGCATAATGATTTACATGCTCTACCCATGGCCCAAAAAGTTTCTTAATTTTTGTTCACTTTTCTGGGCGCAAACTTCTGAATCTGTAAGCCTCCAAATCTGTAAGCTTGCAATCTTGTTGGCTCTCCTGATTTCCCCTGGGTTTTCTTGTGTTCACACACCAGCTCATGACAGTTAAACAAATATTTGAACCCAATGAGTCTTTCAGAGCAAGATAGTGACGGATTTAAAAGTGATTCAGAAGATTTGTATGAAGAAATTTGTTGCAAGTAAAATGTTTGCTGTGTGAATGCCATTCCAGCGGTTTCTTCCTCTAAAAGTAGGATGTTGTTGGCCAGATTTAGTGATGTAAAGTACCAGACTGTAGTGGAAGCTTGCAAATCTAGTCAAACTTTCCTGTTATATTGTTTTGCCTATGTTGTTTAAAACACTTTAGACCCAGCACTGGGAACAACTGTCCCTCAGCTTTAGTTTTATAGCAGAGTGTAACACCAAGTCCATGGCCATGAGGGCGCATAGCACTCAGTGACATGTATTGATTGGTTTGATTGGTTTTGGAATTTGCAAGAGACTTTCTTGTCTTATTTTCGATGATGGTTTGGTTGTTTGGTTCCTCAGTGCCCAGAATGATTTATCAGGAGTTTAGACGTGCGTGAGGTCTGATGTCACATTTGAAGTGCATTAGATCACAGGCTGAGACAGTAATAAGCCAATATCCGTCATAGTGTTATTGCCCAGATGTTTGCAGCTGTTTCGCTGTTCTAGAACGACAAGTCCCAGAAAGACAAACATCTGTAGCCGCTCAGGGCGGAGTAAGGTTTGCCAACTCTTTTTTTTTTTTTTTTTTTTGTTGGTTGGTTGGTTGTTGTTGTTTTTTTTGTCGACTGTCTGTCACATAAACGCACACAGACAACACAAACCCACATTACTTCCTCACGTGTAATTACAAACCCAGCTCTCTTCCTTAGATGCTTTTTCTTATTTTTTTAGTTCCTATAACCCTCTTGTTTTGACATTTTAGCTCCTTTTGTGCAACTCGCTGCTCACTGGATTACTTATAATGTTGACGAGATCTGGGATCTGACCTTCAAACGGAGGTGGATGAGCTACAGTGGAGGGAGGTGTGTGATCCGAGAGACGCCTGCTCTGTGAGCGTGCAGCAGAGTGAAGCAGAGGCAGAGAAATGGAGAGGTTGGATGGGAATAATTACTGAGGCGAGGGACATGCTGTGGGCTCAAACAGCACGTCTTCCTTCCAGCTTCTATTTCTGCCGCACAAAGGCCAACTCGTTCCAGCCTTGCATGTTTAACCTCTGTCGTACTTCAGCCTCAGCTCAGTTGCGTCAGATTCAAAATGTGTGTTTTCATAAAAGGTTTAGTATTCAAATGCATATTATTATGCAAATATTTTATCCTGTATTTACTGCAGGAATATATATTTTAGTAGTGCTACAATGATTTGTACAGCAGGTGAAGGAAAGAAAATCACTAAAAAGTAATCTAATACTTATAAACTTTCATAAACTGATTTCTTTTTTATTTATAGATTATCTACCCACAATATGACAAAAATATCACATCACGATTCTCAACAGCTGATGCTTCATGAGTTGCATAAAAATCCTGTTTGATTATTTCTAAGGTCTACAGACTATTTTGTTAATTTATTGTATTATTAAATTATATATATATATATATATATATATAATGATATAAAAATATTTATTTTATTCGTGAGAAACTGTAGCAACGAAAACAAGAAGGAAAACAATTTTATGTTATAAATGTTCCAGTTTTACAATGTTGCATTAAATCAGCTGCTTCCAGTCAGTGTGCAAGCGGATTGTATTTTAAAAACATAACATTTTTCCATGATATAATTGATATTTCCCAGCTCAATACCAACTGTACATTCTGCGTAGAATATTACAGCCATTTTACATTTATTATATTATACAGTTTCCACATAAATCCTTTATGTATTTGATCTTTTTTTTATTTTTTTTTTATTTAATACCCTCCAGCACTCGGTTTGTTTTTATTTAGCCACAGTAATTTTTTAGTCATAGTTTTCCATTTCTTACTCGACTCTGGGGCCACATAAAAATCATACTCATATGCATTTTTATAATTTTTTTTTTTTTATTTAAATCCCTCCAGCACACTTGTTTGTTTTTACTTATTTACCCACAGTCATGGTTTTTTTTTCTTTCAGAAATTTTGTTAGATTTTATATATTTATGCCACTGCCGATGGGTGAGGGGAAACGTTTTTCCGTCCATCTGAGATTCTCGTTGGATATCTCAAGACCGAGTACTTGAACGTTTGTAGAATTAAATGGAAAAGATCATTGTAGCCAGCAGATGATCGGATTAGTTTCTGCAGTTGATCTAAACAGGTTCAAGGTCACAGCACGATCAAATGTCTGAAATGTTCATCTTCAATAGCTCCCTGGGGGTGGACGCACCCCCTTCAACGCTGTTGGTGTTGAGTTCAACATCTTTACTCTACTTGTCCCCCTTCCTGAATAATGCTCTTAATGTTCTCACTATTTTAAATCCACCCACAGAAAATGAACATTTGGAAATTGTTACCTGTTTAGATTTGTATTGCTTTTGGGGTGCATACTTTGGTTGGTTCTTATGTCTGAAATGTAATAGATTAAAAAAAAATTGTGAAATTAAAATATGCCACAAAGAACATTCCTCCTATTTTGACCTCACTCACTCACTCATCTTCTGCCGCTTAATCCTGTTCAGGGTCGTGGGGGAAGCTGGACCCAATCCCAGCTGCCTTCAGGCGAGAGGCAGAGTACAACCTGGGCAGGTCACCAATCCACCACAGGGCAACACACAGAGACAGACAACCATTCACACTCACATTCACACCTACGGCCAATTTAGAGTGGCCAATTAGCCTAATCCCCTCTGTGTATGTCTTTGGACTGTGGGAGGAAACCGGAGCACCCGGAGGAAACCCACGTAGACACGGGGAGAACATGCAAACTCCACACAGGAAGGCACCCAGACCGACACCAGGGATCGAACCCAGGACGACAGTGCTAACCACCACACCACCGTGCTGCCCCCTCTTTAGACCTATTTTTGTTAATCAAGCAAATGAAATTCACTAAAGTCACAATGATTTGTCAGGTGACTAAATCAGAATCTGATCTTCAGCATTCAGAAATGGAATTTTTTTTTGCCTTATTATATTTTTAATAGTGTTCAAACAAAATGTACAGTTAAAATTCTTCTGACTGCTGTGGAAAGTAGGCATGAGCTGATCAGTAATTATACAATACGGTGCAGTTATGTAGTACTTGTGCACACATGTAGACATTGTTAGGCAATTTATCCAAATATTGACTCTACCTTCGCCTTCAGTGTCGGTTCCTCAGCCGTTTTGAATTTTTTTTTCCCTCCAGAATGCAATCTGTAATTTTATTCTAAATATTATATTTAATTAAAAATTGTGCAAAAACACACCTCTGACCCCTCTGGCTAAAGTTATTATTTTTTTTTCTTTTTAAATCCAGAATTGCGATAACGTTTTAAAGCACAGTAAAAGGATAGGCAGATACAATGTTAATTAAATGTAATACTGACACATTGTCATGTGGTGTCTCGATTCTGTATGTCTGGGTCTTTTATACTCACTGTTTGTTTTCTAATCCTACTGCTTTGCATACAAATGCAACTTTCCCCAGAATGTTCACAGACGTAGCTGTTTCTCCTGCTGTGCATATGGCTGTGAGTAAATACCTCTAATCCTTTAGCCTTTCTCTTTGAGCACCTGCCACCAAATCATGAATGTGTTTTCTGAAGCAGAAACAGAACGCGAGTACCGTCGAGTTTAACGATGATTTGCAATCTTGAAGACTGCTTTAACATCTGCCCTGCCTGCTGTTCTCTTCTAAGCTGAAGACTTAAGGGTTTAGTATTTGAGGTTTATGCTTGATTGATGACATAATTTGCTAGAGGATTTAATAAAAAACAAACAATGTTTTCATGATGTTGTAGTGGTTATCTTGCTGAGCCTTTTGAAACATTTTCGATGTGGAGCTTACAGAACTGAAAGTCTGGATTCTGTAGACTGGATTCTGCATCGTGTAGTGTTTAGAAGATGGTAAAAGTTTGTGTTTACCTATGTCCCCCCCGCATAGCAGTTTAAATTCCGTAAATGCATTATCCACTTCAGCAAGTCAATGTCTGGTGCTTTGTTTGTTCTAGTAGACACTTGGAAAGTGAGGGCAATCAACTGAATCCTATATGGTGGACCCTTATAACTACTTTTCTGCAACTTCAAATAAAAACTTATCACTTGAAGCTGAAACCTGCTTGTCCTGGGCTTGCATGCTTTTGATTTATCTACTCCTGGGTTTTAGTTCCCACTGTTATTTAGAGATATCTGAGCTGGCGATTACTTGCGTTTTACAACTTCCTTTGATTGACTGTCTGCTGGAGCAAATCTTATATGAAACGGGATTCATTCTGATAAATGCATGTTTGTGTCTAGGTAATAATAGGAAGTGAGTGTGTACATGAGTAAGAGCGAGAATAAGAATGCTCTGTGACCAGAGGTCAGAGCGCTCATGGCCTGTCAGATCTTGTCCTCACACACCCACCCTGAGAGAAGAATCATTCCACAGCATGCTTGTAACTACTTCCTCTTTCACGTCTCTGAACACAGGTGGCGTTAAAGACATTCTCCATGGTTTTTTAAACTTAATATCTGTTGCATAATTGTTCATTTGTTAATTCATCTGGATTTGTGGTCATTAGGGTTGGGTATCGATTCTGATTCTGCTTATCGATTCCCACTTTAGATTCCAAAATAGTTAAAAAGAAAAAAAGAGGTCAATGTTTGGATAACAAAACGTAACTTTTAACGTTATTCAAAGCATGTTGAGCACATTATTGCATTAAAGAATCTTCATCTAACCCTAATCTGGTTGGTGCTATGATGAGAGATCCACAGGGACCTTTGCTTTAAAATCTCCTTGGAGCCACTGCGAGCTAGCCACAGTGAAGGAGCCACCACTGCAGATTCTCCTGTTTTCACGCTTTATATTTTTGGATAGCTTGCAGATATGTAGCCTTTGTCTATAGCTGGGTTTTTTTGGTTTCACAGTATAATTTTTATATAAAGAGTTATCACAGAGCTATTAAGAAGAAGCAAAATTCACTTTTTTTTTACAGGTACTCTGTGCTTGGCATTTCGGATACAGTTCTTACATGGTTTTGGTTCCCAACCCCAGTGGTCATGTGCTACCTGTGGAGTTAAATATGTTCCACCAATTGTCACAAGGTCACAATTTTGAATCCCAACAATGCCACAGCCATCTGTGACTGGCAGAGTAATTATGTAATACTCTTCCATATCTGTAGGTGGCAGCAGGTAGCTAAATGCCTTGTACTTTGA
>JAQMCW010000002.1:19208076-19219796 GCA_030068335.1 Chrysichthys cranchii
CAAGCTTTATTCAACCCTGATTTAATCCTGATTCAATCCTGAATTAATCATGATTCAAGCTTTATTCAACCCTGATTTAATCCTGATTCAATCCTGAATTAATCATGATTCAAGCTTTATTCAACCCTGATTCAATTCTGTTTAAAAAATAATTCACTCCTGAATGAAGTCTGATTCCATCCTGATTCAATCCTGATTTAAAAAACTGATTCACTCCTGATTTAATAATAACTCAAACCTGATTCAATTCTGATTCAATCCTAAATCAATCCTTTTTTTAACACCAATTCAAACCTGATTTAACCTTGGTTCCACCCTAATTCAACCCTAGTTCAATCCTGATTTAACCCTGATTAAATCCTGATTCAGCCCTGATTCAACCCTGATTTAACCCTGATTCAATTTTACTTAAACTTTTATTTAATCCTGATTCAGTCCTGATTCAACCTTAATCCAACCTTAATTTGTCCTGGTTCAACTCTGATTCAATTCTGACTGAATCCTGATTCAACTCTCATGAATTCCTGATTCAGATTTGTTTCACATTTGATTCACTCTTGATTGAACCTGACATGCTAACATGCTATGCAAGTTGGCATTTTTTTTGTAAGCTTCTAATATGAAAAATGGAGAGGTTTGTGTCAGAGGACAGAGCTAGAGCTCCAGAAGTCCAATTATTTCTGGGTATTTGTTCCAAAGAACACAAAAATCCTGCTGTTTTACATCTACATGCAGTTGATTTCTGTGATTTTCTGACACCATATGTCTGACTAATCGAGGAAACCATTTTTTTTTGTTTGTTGGTTTTAAATAAGTCCAGGTATCTATTAATGTCCAAAAAGAAAAATAAGAAAACAAACCCAAGGTATAAATTTCACTCTGTTGTGGACTAGGCAAACAGACTAATAGGTGAGAAAGCGCTAACAGACTCTGTTCCTGATTTCCTGATGGAAAGTAGGTTTAAATTGAACTGCAGACAGAATCAATAAAAAAGGTCTGGAATACATCAGACTGGGTTTAATTTATCTCTTGGACTTGATAGAACCACAGTAGGACCTCAGACATCTCTTAATGTGGAAAGATTTCATGGTCTGTAAACATTAACTTCTTCATTAATGTGGTGTTGTAAATATTGTTTCCTACCATTTTATGCTAAAGACCTCCTCTGTGTGTGTGTGTGTGTGTGTGTGTGTGTGTGTGTGTGTGTGTGTGTGTGTGTGTATGTTAAGAGGTCCTTTTCACTACGGGGTTTTGAGCTGAGGCTGTTTACAGATTCCTCACAGACACTGCTGTGATATACTGCAGCGAGCCATCACTGGGTGAAATTGATAAATGGATATGGGTGGGTGGCCATAATGGCAATGGTAAGAAATTGGATACTTGGCATTTCTGGATTTAATTTACTGTAGGGCTTGCATTCAAGGAGCATTGCACCACAGCCCACTTTCTCATGACAAGCACCTAATTATTTTAACCCATCCAAGTGCAGACCTTTCGGTGCATGCAGCTGTTCTGTGCTTGAGCCGGCCAGCTGGAATAGATGGATTTTTTTTCTCTGTAGTACGTTACATATCTCTATACAAATTCTCAATTGCATATGCAGGGTTTTTTCCCCCCACAATTCTGAGTTGCCAATGTACAAGCAAAGCTTTGCTTATGTTTCGTTCATAATCCAGAGCTCCATATTACATGTTTGGCATATCACACCTCTTTTAGATATCAATTTATGACCTTAGTACGGTCGACCTGTTCATTCTTTAATTCTCTAAACGCGAGTTTAAAGATCAAAATTGAAATTGCAACCCTGTGACAGCAAAATAGCCTGAGACTGTGACTTGTGTTAGCCTGTTCAGAGAGGAGAGAAGTTCTTAAGATGTATTTACATTTATACATCTCATCTATGGCTTAACATCTTCTACAAATGCTCTTTCTGTATTTTCCAGGAACTATCTTCACTTCCCTCCTTTGATGACACAATGTGCTAATTTTGTCTCCAAAAAAAAAACCCATTTAAAACGGACACAAGCTCTCTGGTTACAACTGGTTTGGTTATACAAACACCAATAGTGAGATATTATGTCCTTTTGAGGTCTGATATCATATTGAATAAATCTAACAATTACTGCATTACCCATGACTTTGTAAAATGGTATTCCTCTCACTAGTCCTCTCAGTATGACTAAAGTCTGTGTCATACATCAGCTCTGCCTTGGTTATATGGCAGTAATGACCTCATGAGTCATAATGAGTCATCTTCTTATTCTCATACTTATTGGGTCTTATTATGGCCTTGACCTAGAGAGAAGCTGATATGAGTGGCGATCAGGGTGTAAGCTTTAGATGTAGATTAGGTGATATGGTTTGGGGGAGCGATAGGGAAAAGAAACACTTGTACTGTGCCTTCAGACCAGAGCTCTCATTTGTGTTGGAAAGTTCAAGAATAGTTTCTTATGAAAAAAATTTAAAAGTCTCATATGCACAAATCGAACTGGAATTCAATTTCAAACCTAAGAAATAGGGACAGTATGTATGAATGTCACTGCTCTTTTAAATACAGTCATACCCAAAGCTATAGCAAAAAAAAAAAAATCTGAGCAAACTTCCCCAACCAACAACATCTCAAAAACCTTACAAAAGACCTGAAGCTAGCACAAAACATTTGGGCATTGGAAAAAGGGAGTCATGTTCTTCTTCCTTTTCTCAGCTTTTGCATGAAACAAGGTCCCTGTGGTGCTTTCGCATCTCTGACGTACATGACTATATTTTCCACTTCATAATACCACTTTCCCTTTCAAAATCTTTGCAGTAAACACATATCGCAGTAGAAATTGTTGTTTACATCATAGACGTAATGTCTGCCCTTACAGTTTGCCTTTGCTTCTGGAAATTTGTTACATCGATTTAATGTCTGATTATTTGATACAAACAAGATTTTTTTTTTAACTAGCTCAGTCTGGCAACTCCATTACCTGGCCTGTTACTGGTCCTCCACAAAAATATGCTCACCGAGAAAGAATGGGGCAGTGTTATGTTTCACCAGTGGACATTTATAAGAAACCAGATAAAAGTTGGGCCAAGAGAAGTTGTTGCATTCAACACTACAGGCATAATCCTACTTAGTAATGGTTGGGAAATAACAACTATATTCCTAATTACTCTCTTGCCTGTAGCCAAAAATCTTATAGTTGAAAGGATGCATGCACAGCACAGGTATCTCATTTGTGTGCCTGGTTTCCCTTTTAAAATTAGGTGCCAGATAATGGCATTCATTTATCAGTACTGGTGTTGGGAATCAGGATCTTTCTGCTGAAAAATGTGCGATCCCTGAAAAAAACACTCTCTCTCTCTGAATGCCACAGTGTGTAACATCCTCCAACAGAATGAGATAAGCCATGCTGCATTCATTAACATGCCCAATCTCTTAGCCTTTTATGAGATTTGAGCGTAACCACAAGTGTATTTGTGTTTAACACTGATACTTTCATAGTTAGCTAAACATATTAGTATTCCAGGCCCATGATTTAACTGTACATAAAGCACTCCTGGACAAGGGCACTCCAAATACTCATCACTGTTAAAATAAGTGCACAAATCTATGCTAGTCTTCTTTTTTGTAAAAACAAAAAAAACAAACAAACAACAACAAAAAAACATATTTTACACTGAATTCTTCATAGACAGTAATTATACACAGATTTGTGCACACTTGAGGGCACCATACTTAGAAAAATCAATGTCAATTTTGTTTTATTGAGAAATATACACCGTGCTATACAACAGAAGAAGCTGATATTAGTCTTGTTGTTGAGATACTCCGACAGAGTGGATTGCTTCATGGCATTGTATGTTGTGTAGCTTCTGTTTTTGACCATTTCCACTTCTTTTAGAAAGCTGTTTCAGACTAATGCACAAAAGTGGCAATGTTTTCGATTTCTTCCGTTCTCTGTATATGATATTGTTCTTGAAACCTTCAGACAGCTCAGCCTTTTCGAGTGAGAGTGTGCTGTTCCAGTAGAGTGTCCACAAATGTAATAACTGGAACGTTATCCGAACAATCTCCAGGCTCCTATACAGAAGTACAGTCCCTTGGCAAGTATTTGTCTTATTGTAAAATGGGAGAACTGAATGTAACCATTGTACCCATTGCTTGTTCATGTTGTTATGAGGAGCACATGGAGGAGAGGGTGCTTCATGTGGTGCAATGTGTTCGGAAATGCAGCTTCTTAGTTTTATAGTGTTATAGATTTTGTTTACTTGAGATTTGTCATTCTTGTTTGTGCCTTGGTTGAACTCTACTTTGTGGATTTATGTCTGATTTTCTTTGACTCAGCCTCAGGGAACCTGGCGGTTTCTCTTTAGCAAAATCTCTGTTGCTGCACCTGTGTGCGCAAACCTGTTCTTTTCATTCTCATCTCATTAAAAAGATACCCTGGTTATCAAAAGTTTTCCATCCATAATGCGAAACAGCTTTGTCCAAGTAAACGACTTTCAATGTCAAAGCAGCCATGTAGAATACCGAAAAGCTTGGCAAACAGCAGGGCAGAGTGCTCTGTTACCCTAGGAAACCGCTCAAGATCAATACAGGTAGATCGGCACACATTTCTGCTCCACTTGTAGACACTGAAAAAGGCTCAAATCCTCTCTCCCATGCAGCACCGCACTTGCACAATCTTGTTTGTGGGCTGACCTGGATTTTCATTCAGAGAGTAATCCATTTTCATTACATCTTAAGAGGAATCTACGCAAACAAAAGGTGGAACACAGCAGCCTCATCATCCTTTAGGAAAAAGGTCATGTCAAGCATCCAGGAAACAATATTGGAGCTTATTACTGGAGTTAAAAGAAGTGATGGCTTTTAGATTGTTTGTTCGGCCTTAATATTAACCAGTGTGCATCATTCCCTTTGTGGATCTGCGACAAGATGCAGGTGACCTTTTGCTTCACTCCACAATAATATTCGAAGGGAAGCTCTGCATGAATTTCTTTCCAATACTGCATTTTATATCAATACTGGATATTCATATACATAGAGATATGAGAGGCAGTAATATGTGGCAGTGTAAACAGCACCAGAGCATGAGATATAACGCATATTTTCACACAATTCAGAGCCTCTGGCATGCAGTAGCTCACTCACTCTGAATCGCTTCATCTCAGCCAGTGCATGAGAATCAGGCCGAGCTCTCAGTGGCGTCCCATGAGGGAACCAACTTCCAGCTGCTTGTGACTCAGCAATGAATCATGCACACAGCTCTGTACTGCATGTGTGGTGGGATAAGAGACAGGTGAGCACAATAACCAGCCAGGCAGAGAACTATCCAAACCCACTACTGTGTAGCGTCATGGCGTATTCACATGGTGCATCTTCTGGGTCACGTTATACGAATGTAATGGAAAACGGACATGAATAAAAATGCAAATGTTTTTTTTTTTTTTTTTTCAAAAGGTTTAAAGCTGCAAACAATTAGCAATGAAAATTAGCTATTTAAAACTGACCTGTCCCCTAGTCCTTTGCTCTTTGTGCAAGAGAAGTGGTTCACATGGCATCTAAGGTGTGCACGGACACTGGACTCCTGTGAAATGCAACAAAAATGCCAGGAACCATTGGAAGTTTTTATTTCCATGTAGGTGCGATTTAACTATCAGATATGAAGCTCAAATAGAGACTATATTCAATAACATGAATGTGCGGTGGTCCTTAGTAAACTGCCTAATGGTGTCATGGTCATGGTGGCATTAATTAGGCCACTGGTTTGTCTTTATTTTGGGATATAGGACCAAATAAGGGGCGGCACACCAGCAAGGTTCTGGGTTTGAACCTGGCGGATGACTGGGGCTTTTCTGTGTGGACTTTGCATGTTCTCCCCGTGCCTGCATGGGTTTCCTCTGGGTGCTCCAGTTTCCTCCCACAGTCCAAAGACATGCAGATTAGGGCAACTGGCTACTCTAAATGGCCCATAGGTGTGAATGTAAATGTGAATGGCTATTTATCTTTCCATCTGTGTTAGCTCTGCAATAGATTGGCAACCTGCCCAGGGTGTACCCTGCCTCTCACCCGGAGTCAGTTTGGATTGGCTCCAGCTACCCCATGACCTTTAATGGATAAGCAGTACAGATAATGGATGGTTGGATGGATGGATAAATCTAACTACACTCATGAGTGGGTTTCTGTACATGCATCTCTAGTGATATGAGGTTGAGGATGTGTCAAAGCCAACGTTCATAGATCACACTGACAGTGCTGGTATTTACGTATCTAGGTACGTATCTAGGTACGTACCACAGTGCTTTCCAGTGTTTACATGAACCTATTGATAGGATTCCCATTTATTTATTATCAAAACATCCAGTTTAGGCCATGCCCACATCATGTTTAAATCTGAATACAGATATAAAAGCAAATATCTGGAGCATTATCTCATCTCATAATGACACACGCTGTCAAGTTGTAATGTCCATGGATAAAATTATGAGCAGAAGAGCAACCTGACAAACTGCCATTCTCATCGACTGCCTCAGGCAACAGGAGTAATGCATCTTTTGGGCACTCGGCAAAGCAATAACATTCAATGCTGCAACCAACCTTCTCACATCTCACTTTGCTTGCAAGCAGAGTGTGTTACTACAGCAGCACCAACTCCATCAAAGACCCAATGGACTGTTTCAACTTATATGTTAAATGTTCTAGCCAAGTTGTGCCTTTTCAGTACACCATATCACATCAGCGGTCTTTAAACTTATCCATAAAGGGTCACCTGTGGCTACAGGTTTTTTATTCCATCCAAGCAGGAGCCAACTTTTTCCCACTTATTTAATCAATTGAGTCTTCAGAAGATCTTGTGAGGTGACTTCTCCTTGGCTGTAATGAAAACCTGCAGCACAGACTAACCCGTAGCCGATAAAATCCCTGCACAATATGATCGGGTCATTGAAGGCACCCTGGGCAATAAAATGTGAAAAAGTTATAAAATAAAATGTGAATATGGAGAAATTGCTTCTGGAGTCTGATGACATGTCTACCTAACAAGAAATGCAGAGCATTCAACAACCAAGTCTACTTGTGATGCGATTTTAATTTTGTCCTCCAGAATTAGTCAAACGTGGACTTGGCTGTAAAATGATCTGCATTCCTTGCAATGCACACAACTTCTACTTAATTCAGCCTTGCACATCATCTCCATTCCATGGTGGAAGAACATTTCTCTAGTGCATATTTTTGTAAACATGTACAGCAAAAGAACAGGCATGCTTCTGGAGATTGTGGGTTGCATTTGAATTCATCTGAAGAACACCGGTGCCCTATTTGTTGGCAAGTATGCAGAAACAGTTTTTGCCGATTGTTATTGTGTAACAGTCCAGACAGCAACAGGAAAGCACTCGCAGCCAGTTCTGGATGCACTGAATGCAGGTCATGTGTCCACTCTTGTTTAACAAGTCTCTGCAGCCACTATCTGAAACTTGGATACATACAAGGATTTTGTTTTTCTTGTCTGCCGCTATTCAGTCCTCTTTGTGTCAATAGAAGCTCAAAATGTACACTGAAATCTCAAACATAAACAGGCACAACTCATCATACTGTTTTTATCTATGTGGACACTACCTGGTGCTTCAAACTTGTTAATATATTATAATATTTTTATTTCTGATTACAGTATATTAATTGTTTATAGCAACTAGTCGTGACTTGAACACCAGAAGCGAAACAGTTTTCAGATATTCAAAGAGGGCGTTTTGTGGGTCAGTCTGAGGGTGGACTTAGCCAGCGTATGACTGCACAAAAGCTTGGGTTTCCTCTTGTACACAGTCAACAGAGTGATTATACAATTCAAAAGCAAAGGAAAGGAATCACCAGCATCCCGCTCAGGTCGATCTGAGCCCTCTGACAGGTGTTTTCAGACTGCTGAGCGGATTGTTGAAAAAAATCCCCGTTGTAAGGCCAATGATGTTGTAGAGCAACTCCAAGTGAGTCAGAGAACTTCTGTGAGGGATCTCCATCAACTTGGCTACTATGGCAGAGCAGCCAGAAGGAATTTTCTACAAATAAATATTTCCAAAAATAATGGTGTCTGTTTACTTTTGAGACATCTGTGTATATATTGTGGCCACCTTTCGTGTACTTCCACACTACACACCATTTGCCACTCCTTCGTCTTCCAAGTGTTGCCTAGCTTTCCAAGGTTAACATTCTCTTATGTGACCCCTTTAGTTGCTCTGTACTATTTTATAAATACAGGTATGCCTTTTGTGCCGAGTTCACCCTTCATCTGCTTCCCAAAGGAGATGTCTGCAGTTATTTCTGGCAGGGTCACTGCATATCTCAGTGACATTGTAGTGCATGTTATGGGCTCCATCTGTCAGTTGTGGGCATCACCGTTCTCTAATCAGAATCAAGGTTCATAAGGCTAATAATGTTTGCTTTTTTTCTTGGAATTCTGCATACTACCCACGCTTCCTTCTCCAAATACTCTTAGACTGTGGCACCCCATATACAAGCTCACAGGCTTTAATATAGGGCAAATAGAGTGTGATGAACCATTCCTAACTGTCACATGTCACATATCAGCTGTTGGAGTGGATGCGGTGTTCTGATAGCTTCAGAATGACACTGAGCAACCAGATGTATTTTCTTCTCATGCCCTAATCATTACAGACCAAATAAAAGCCTTGGCAATACAGTATGTTGGTGACTACACATCAGGACAGATCACCAGAGGTTAACAGCACGACTAGCAATATCAATCTCTAGCCACAAATGACTGAGAAATAAACACTGGTCAGAACACTTCATTTACTAGTTACACTTCATGCATGGCAGAGCTGCATGAACCTTTGTCTCATACTTTCCAAGGGCTAGCCCCATCTGTTCCTGTTTTCCACTTTAGCCAGGAATATCCCTTGTTGATCTGGAACCTGCATCAGAACCATTCCCGTCCAATCCATTTGGTTCCAGCCAACCAGCACACATCTTGCCAACAAGCTTTGCCACACTAAAGCAAGAACTCACCCACTTGCAGGCACTTCACTGTAATGATTTTTGATGAATATCTATCTCAACAGTTAATGAGGCACAGCTTATGGTTGCACTCTGCAAGATAATAGCGAGGTGGAAAGATTCAACAGAATCTCCACTTCCACACAGATTTAAGAGAAAATAGATGGTCTCGACAAGGCAACAAAAGAAAGGGTGTGCACAGCAAAGCCACCTGCAGTTCAGATTTCCTACTGCGTGTGGGTTTCATGACCTTAAAGGTAAAACAAACGAGTTTTATAGTGGCATAAATCAAATCAAATAGATCTTGAGGACTATTACATTCATGTTACCGTAAATGATTACTCCTGCTGATATACAGTATCCATGGACAAGGGAAAGCTCCAGTGAGACAGGGTGTACATGGTCTACTACCATTTGTTTTTACCATAATCAGTAGTCAGCAATAGATGATTGTGCAGACCATCAGCCTATTTTCCGAAAGCTAGAACCAATTGGTTTTCGGAAAAAGAAATAAATGCATATCATTTGTTCTAGACAATATATTCTTTTGGGTGTTGAGGGCTGTTGCAAAAAGTAATGAAGTGTTTCCTATCTGGTGCATGTAAGGTAATTGTAAAGAGAAGAGGAAGAAAGAAATAGCTGAAAAGATGGAAATGCTGTTCCTTTTTTACCTCCTTTTTAACACAGGTGCAGAAGCATACACAGAAACTAATACAAGTAAATATAAGGGAGAATCAAAAAGTAAAGGCAAAATACATTCAACAGCTTTAATAGAAGTAACTTCATGTAAATTGAGCATATCACTTTTCACTGGCATAGTCCCCATGCAAGACGACATGTTTGTTGTATCATTCAACTAGCTTCTGTATCCCCACATAGAAGAAATTTTTCAGCTGCTCCTGAAGCCAAGTGAGCACCGCTTCCTTTACTTCATTATCGGAGTGAATTTGCATCCTGTGCCCGTCCTCCAGTGGACCAAAGATGTGATGATCACTCGGCACCGGGTCCGGGCTGCAAGGAGGACGTGAAAGACATTCGAACCCGAGCTGTTGCACTGTCTCTACTGTCGCTCCTGCTGTATGAGGACGTGCATTGTTATGGTGCAGCAAGACTGTTTTGGACAGCATTCCTCTTCTTGTGCTGTGAATTGCAGATTTAAGTTCATTTCACAGCAGTGCACAGGAATTTGCACTGTTCACTGTGTGCCCATGTGCTTGGATATATGGCAGGCTAGACCCCTTCCTGTCCCAAAAGAATATTAACATGATTTTCTTTGGGGAGCGCTGACTTCTGAATTTCTTCTTCGCTGATGAAGATGGATGTCTCCACTCCATGGTGTGTTTTTTGCCTTTATGCCTTTTAAATTGCCTTTAGTTTTTGATTCTCCCTCATAGTAATACTCAAGGTATCTCAACAAGGTATTTGAACGATATCATTCAATTAGAATTTCTTCCTGTTACTATGCAGGGATAATCAAGTCAACTTCCTGAACACTCTTGAATACGTCTAGGGTATTTCTCTTGGTCCAGACTGTTTTGGGAAACTGTCTATGGGCCAATAAACCCACCAAATCCTGTCTTTATATAAATCTGGGTGTATATAATGCATGACCTGATGATAAAACAGGACAAACTTACAAACAGAGCATGAGTCAAGTAGCAGGTGTTTACTCCTCATTGAACATATTATTGTAGTCATAGTCTGTACTTTTGGAACGTTAGTCATTTATGCGTATATTTGGATTCTAACCAATTTATCATGTCCTGGCATTAACATGCTGCATCTTAATCATCACAATCGTGTTTGCTTTTTTTCTTTTTCTTTTTTTAATAAATAATTATAACGGTGCGAGGTGTCCATCATGTGAACATCAACTCTTTGCACTTTAGAGAGTTAGAAAAGTCAGAAGCAAAGAGAGAGCTGCATGCTAATAAAGTTAATGAAGAGTTGGAGAGCATGCAGGCTCGTCGTGGGTGTGTTCGGGCAGAGACAGAAGCACACTGATGAGGAAACACGCACTTTCTGACTTTCAGCACAGCAGCACACAACAGACGGCGGTGGCATCAGGGGGTCTGCTAACACAACAGGAGTAAACAAGTGAAGTGCCTCACAATAAATGAGGAGACAGACTCTAAATAAAAGACCAGACTGCTGCAGACGTTCACACTCCCAGTGTACTCAAAAGGATTTTTTATTTATTTATTTGTTTGTTTTTTAAAAAGGCATAAGGGTAGGTGTTTTTCTCCTATATTTTTAATTGTGTTGTGAATTTTCTGGAGTGTGGTAGGAAGACAACATAAAAGCACAGAGGAAGCTCATTTCTATCCATCCATTCATCCATCCATCCATCTATCTATCCATCGATCTTAGCATTTATCAATTCATCCATCCAATGCATCCATCCACTCCAAATCCAGACAGCTGTTTAGCGATATATATGGGGCACCGTTTGTAAAAACAGTTTAACAATTTTATAGGTGTCAGATTTTCCATCATTTAGCACAATTTTTTAATTCATTTAGAGATAAATTTGTTCAAAAGACAGTGTTAAACTTCCTTCATAATAATTTTTGCAGTATATATGTTAAATGTTAAATCTAAATATTAAATCTAAATCTAAATGTTAAATCTAAATACATTTACATTTAAATGTTATATCTAAATGTTTACATTTACATTTAAATGTAAAACATTGACATTTAAATGTTATATCTAAATGTTAAATCTA
>JAQMCW010000002.1:19239654-19254768 GCA_030068335.1 Chrysichthys cranchii
ACGCCCCAAACCCCCGCCCCCCCCCCCCCCCCCCATTTTTTTTTTTTGCAGAATCAGTAGTTCCTAGGAGAACCTACGTTGTCAGTAAAGTGGACCCTGCAGTGTTTTGAGTGTAAATGTGTAGTGTTTTATTATTCAAATACAGCGTTAAGTAATATTGCAGATTTCACTCTAGCTCTCAGATGAACCTGTTTTACCTCTGTCCAATGTTTGCCTTGGCGTCTTAGAGGTGAGCTGTCCAGATCTTCCAGATCGGAATCTTCCCATGTCTGTGTGTGTGTGTTTGTGTTTGGACTTGTTATTTAAGTTCAAAACCCAGATAAAAATGAATGAACACGGTTCACCTAAAGCATTGTGCCCCGAGCAAAGCAGCCTTTATTCATCTGCTTACCATTTTCAGGCGGCTCATGTAACAGTGTTATTAACTCCACAGTGGCAGTTTAGATTTCTGAAAGGGTGCAACTGTACATGACAGATGTGTTTCCAAAAAAAAAAAAAAAGGAAGAAAACTAAATCAGCCATGTTGAATGAACATCTACTGTACTGAATTCACACTGTGTTTTAATGAAGACCTACAGTGTTCACTCTAATGCTAATTTGCTTCCAGCTGAACAGCTAGCATTATTTGTAGGTCGGCACTGATAGCACATTTCCCATTTCCACTACAGTGATATGATATCTGAGTTGTGAGCATGGGCTGAGAACTGACACTGATCCAATTTTGTGATGTTAAACATGCTTTAGCATTGTTTATTCCCTGGGTTCAATGCAACATCTGTACCTAGTTAGTCAACATTTACCTAATAATATACATCTGATCCAGAGTTTCAGACTGGTATCAGACCTAAAACTGATACTTAGTAATGGACTGGTGCATCCTGAATGACTTTCTCTCTGATTTAATCCTGATCTATTCCTGTAGGTGTTAACATCTACTTCTCAAACTTTCTGCATTTAACAATATAGTTACTTAAACACAATTAAATCCTGACCATTGTCACAGTGAGCAATGTATAAGAAAATATGTTTTAATTTTACATATTTTGATTCACAATATCTGAATATTTCATAATGTAATATTGTCCACGTCTCCTGAAGATGCTGATTTATTAGGCTCCGAGCCTAACCATTGGATTTCATCAAACCTTTCACGTCTCACACTCACACTCACTCCCACTACCTTTAATTAGGAGTTTACACTTTCTCAGTGTTCCCTGAAGGTAGACACCTACAGTACGATCTATCCCTCTCTGTCTCACTCCCTCTCTTGTGCTCGTTAATAAGCCTCATCCTTTCCTCCCCTCCGGTTCTGGGAAGTAGAAAAAAAAACCCCAATGCAAATTCTCTTAATTAGAGGTGTGCTACTAATTCTTGAGCGAAATGTGGAACGAGGTGGATATAAGAGTGAGCTCATAGGTGTTGACAGGCCCGAAGCACGCGTTTACGCTCAGGGAATCAGGAGGGAGAGGACTGACTCGGAGCAGCAGTGCTGCAGGTGTGTGTGTGTGTGTGTGTGTGTGTGTGTGTGTGTGTGTGTGTGTGTGTGCTGTGCTGTGTGCTCTCCTGAGAGGGTGTTGTGTGTGCTGATCCACAGGAGGGAAGAAGCATGTCTCGCCTCTCTCTGACCCGCTCTCCAGTGTCTCCTCTGGCTGCACAGGGCATCCCTCTTCCTGCTCAGCTGACTAAAGCCAACGCCCCTGTCCACATCGATGTAGGAGGACACATGTACACCAGCAGCTTGGCTACTCTCACAAAGTACCCAGACTCAAGGTAGGACGTTTTCATATTCTGTGTTGGAAGTCGAGTGTAAACTTAAAGAAAACGTGACGCTCCAATATCACGGATTGCCTGCTCAGATACATTGCAAGTGCTCTTTAAATGTTTGGCTATAAATAAATTTGATACGCTTTGGTTCTGAAAGGAATACTCCAACCGTTTTTGATCTAGTCTCTGTTTATCGAATTGGATACTACATCCGTGTGTAAGACTGACGTGAATTTCAACACATTTTCCGGGAGTGGTTTAGGAGGTAGCATGTCCACCACACAGCCCCAGGATCCCCAGTTTGATCCTGAGTATGAGCTTGGGTCCTGTCCACATGGGTTTCATCATGGTTCCCAGGTTTCCTCCCACCCTCCAAAAACAATCTAGTAGGTTGATTGCTAATGCAATGTGTGCGCAAAATGTAAATATGTGCATGCTGCATGCCCAGGGTGTATTCCTACATCACACGACGTGTTTCCAGGATATGGTCCAGATCCACCGTGACCCTGAGCAGGTTAAAGCACTTAATAAAGATGAATGAATGATCAATGAATGAACTATTCAGTGCAAATTCAACTATATCTATATCATTTAAGGTTTTAGGATGAACCAGACATGAGACAAAGTTTTACAAAACACATGGAATTTTTTTTTTTACATTTTCCAAAAAGAAAACCAATAGTTCTTTTTTTTTTTTTAATGTGAAAATTAATGTTTTGCTATCCATCAGATCTACGTGGCTATCCCTGATTGGATGAGTTATGTTTAATAAGACGTGGACACTTTATGATAAGTGAGTTTTAATAAAGCAGGTTTACTTCTTTTTTTTCATTACAGGGGAACATGCTGAAATTTCTGTTTGTGGTAATCACATACAGACCACAGACAGAGACTGGCTTGTAAACCGCTTGTGTTCCTTTAATGTCTGCATAGCTAACATTAAGCACAATTACGGTAATGTTTGCTTCATAACAAATAAGCCAAATTCTCAGAAATTAAGAGCTCTTCCACCAGGAATGTAAATGTGCCGTTGTGAGATTACTTTTGAGATTTGAAGCTCGGAGTAGATTTGAACAGGTGGGTCATAGCTTTGTCAAGTGTACATCTCATGGTTCACTGTGGATCTGCTGTAAACACAAGCAGCAGTCCTGCACAGGAGGATCAGAAATACATCTCTGAAATTCCTCCCCCTTATTCGCATCTTCAGTATATTTGTCTCAGCATCTGCCCTCCCTCTGACTGACTTACAGGGCTATTAGCAGAAATGCTGAACTCACTAAGACAAAAGTCACTATTCCGTAGAAAAGCTGATGTGTGTTTAATGATGTCAAAGCGATGTCATTTGTACACTAATAAAAAGTGGAGGAAACTGTACTGAACATCGTCCTGCATGAGAGGCGAGCTGATGCCACGTCACGGCTGCGGTGCGTCTGGCCGATCTCAAAGGAATCAGATGCTGCAGCGAAACTGTCCCTGACTCCGATATCGTCCGTACATTATTTTGATCTGCTTTCTGCATTGCGAATAAAGCAGAAGTCTGTGTTAATCAGACAAGTGAAAAGGAGAAGTGTTCCCACTTGTGGTGCTGTGAAATTCCTACCTGCTGCACCTCAACCTCAATCCTCAGAGGTCCTGCTGATAATTCACTCCCCCATGAGAGGCGGGTGGAAAAGAGCACCACCTGTTAGAAAAAGGAGAGTACGAGGAGAGAGAGGGGAGAACACCCTCACATCTACTCAGCTTAACACATGCCATGGCCTTCTCTGATTTAATAATGTAGATAGAGAGACAGGGAGGAGGAGGAGGGGAGCTGCATAGGGGAAATGTGTGGGGGGGGGAGCAGGCAGAATTTTAATTGCTTTTTAGAGAAAAAAAAAGAGAAAAAGAAACGGAGATGAAAAACTAAGATTGCTCGAAGCTATATGGTGAAATTCTAACTGGGGGAACTGCAAGACCATATGAGAAAAGAAGCACCGCAGGCACAAAAGGGGGAATTGGTTTTCTTATTAAGTGTTTTGCATCAGTTTCCAGAATGGGAGGGAGGGAGGGAGGGAGGGAGAGAGAGAGAGAGAGAGAGCGAGAGAGAGAGAGAGAACATGAAATGAAATGGGAACATCTTTGCAATGACAAGATTTAAGTTGATTTAACACAAGATCAGAAATAGCATAAGACATGAAACCAAATGTTCGACCTCATTCTTCAAACCAGGTTAAACAATAAAACTCCATTATTCTCACTGCACTTGAAATTGTCATATTGCTCCAGTTGTGTTAAAGGATTGTGATCATTAGCCAGCCTCAGCATCAGGGTTGGATTCACGATCTTTTTATCATTCTGTCCTCCTCAGAATCAGTCGGCTGTTTAATGGCACGGAACCGATCGTGTTGGACAGTCTGAAGCAGCACTACTTTATTGACCGCGACGGGGAGATTTTCCGTTACATTCTCAGCTACCTCCGCACCAGCAAACTGCTTCTTCCTGAAGACTTCAAGGTAAAATTTCTTCCCCAAGAACTAGAACATGCACATTCAGTTCCCTGTGTAGAGGATACTTATTTATTTTTTATTTTCATAAAGAACACTTTTATTGATTGTTAATTTAAGAAAATGCAACACTGAGATGTTCAGTGTAAATCTTAAAATATTCAAGTCAGTGAACCCATCAAAAATAGGATAAATAAAGATAAGTAAGTAAGAAAGAAAATAAATAAAAAAACAAACAACTAAATAAATACATTTATTTTTAAGAATCATTGAAAATAATACATAATCAAAAAAGAATAAAATTAAATAAAATAAATAAAAACTGGAAACTATAGACCTATAGAGCTCATGCTTTACAATACTACAGTTTATGGAAATAATAAAGAAAGATCTTCTAAATAAAAATTGCTAATTTGATTTTATTTCAAAGAACTGCACTTGGCCAGATGTTCAGGAGTGCTAAGGATACAATTATTTCAAGCACATACCTCTGCATAAAAAAGAATGAGATTTCTACACGATTATACTGAAAAAATACTTCCTACTATAATGTACTGTTGTGGTATTTTGAAACTACTCGTACATATTAGCCAGATTAGCTATGTGCTAGGTTAGCTAATATTAGTGATTAACAAAGTATCTTTTGGTGTAATAGTATAGGCATGGTAAATCAATTTTTGAGAAAGTTACAAACCAGCAAAAGTTACAAAGCTCACTCATGTCTATCTATGAAAGCTAGCTTACTGGCCCTGAGCTAGCTGGCTATCCAACACTAAGCTCATATTAGTGATTTAACAAATAGTTTTGTTTGGTATATTTTGATAGATTTAGCCATTGGAAAATATAATTCTGAGAAAATAACAAAGCAGAATCAGATACTGAGAACTCACTCAGTCACTTCTATATGTGACAAGCTAGTTTGCTAACTTAGCTAATGTTACTTAGCTAGGTGTTGTGGTACTGGATATTTAGACAGGTTTGACTACTGCTAAATACATTATTGAGGATAATACAATTCAGGATACAGACATCAAACTCTCACAAGTAAAAATACAGGCTAATTTACTGTTTGCTAGCCGCTAGCTGTATGAATTGAATAGATGCGGCATTAATGTGCACATTCATGAATATTCGTCCTTATTTGATTGTGTCATTTGTAATACGGGTGAAAGCTTAGATTTGTTCTGCAGAAATGATTTTACATGAGTTACAGATACCTGGCCAGCAAAGCTTTAGGCTCAGCATAGCAGCTACCAAACGACATGAACCAGACTGGACAAAATAGTGACATATCAGCAGCTCCTCACAAACATTTTGTGCTTCTCCAAGTTGCAGCCCAACCAATAAAACACATCCTCATCATTTAGAGCAGTCTGGACAGTCTCCTGCACAACTCCCAGCTTCTTCTGGATTTCTCCAGGATGCTGTGGAACAGAGAAACGATGCACAGACAGCAGCTACAGCTCAACTCATTACATCTCATTACAGTCAAGCCTTACAGTTCAGCCATCACACTCTTCACTCTTTTGCAAGATGGGAAATATGCAAATAGCGGCGACTGACCGAATTGATCATCATTTGCAGTCCCATCAAAATGCTGGGGGGCTTTAAATGTGCCAGGCACGTGCCTCTGACACGCTGGGTTCACTAGATCAATCTGTTTGCCTTCACAGCATATCCAAATGGCACTGACTTGCTCATCAACTCATTCACTCTTTGAACGTGTTTGCAAATTTATGACAGCGCAAGCTGTAATTCATTCCCAGTCTGAGGAACTTGTTACTTCAGATATATGCTTAGTCGCTTGTCCCTTGAGGGGAATTTTGTAAAGTGTCAAACACAATTCTGACTATTTCTGCTAATGGAAATCCAATTCACTGCGCTTTTATCAATTTCTTTGTCTAGTACCAGCTTCAAAGCGCTGAAGCTATCGCGAGGAGCTGTTGAGAATTCTTCCTTTATAGTTCTCTGTATGTACTGGATTAGGTTTTTGAATGTTGCCTTGTAGAAGTCTCGACATATCTAACCCTCACTACAGACCGAGGATGAATAGCACCTTAAGACTTATATTTCCCTTTGAATTACTCGAAGCCTCAGGTCTGAAGTCTTAGCATGCATGCTGACGGGGAAAGAGAGAGAGAGAGCGAGAGAGAGAGAGAGAGAGAGAGAGAATGAAATAGGCAGACGGGGTGGGGCGAGGGGCAAGCAAAAGCAGCTTCTTTTTTGTGTGCATACTGAAGGTATGGAGTCTTAGACTCTGGCTGCTATTGTTCACTGTGGCATAGCCTGCAGGAAAATGAGTAGTTCATACAGGGTGGAGATGAAGAGCTAAGTTTTTGGAGATGCAGGGAGGGAAGAGATCGGTGTTACTCAAGCAGCTCAACTGGAAACAGATCACAGAGCTTAATGGCAGAGGACAGAGAAAGATAGATAGCGAGAGAGAAAGAGAGGACAAAAGTTTCTGACTGTTACCTACCCACACTTATGTTGACTGTCTCAGTATTAGTCCATCTTAAAGGTTGCCAAGTCTTCAGAAGGACAAATGGGCATGATCAAAGTAACTCAAAACCAATTCTGAACATTAGAAACCAACAATAATGGCAAATATATTATTCACAAAATTACACTGTATGATACATTTGAATGAAATAGCAGTAAAATCATGTAGTTTTCTAAACATTAGTGTCCTAAAATGGTTCTGTATTCTTTCATGTACTGTGTACTGTATACTGTATGTGGTGATGCTGGAAAACCCTTCACATGGTCAAGTTTTGAAATCTATAACATTCTGCTCTTTAGCATGTATCTCGACCACAAGTAAAGTTTTAGCTTATGAATATCTGGTTAACCCCAAAAGTGAAAAGGGAGAAAATTTCATTTAAAGATTTCTTTCTGGCTGCAGTGCAGGAGCGTTGCAGATATTTTCACAGCCGGTACCTAATTACAAACTGAACTTATTTAGGCTTATGTCTGTTTCTCTATCTAACAATTTGACCAAATCCTGACATACACTGTGTAAGGAAATCACCCGTAGCTAGCATGAGATTTAGACATCATGAAGACTGTTTTTAGCACTTCATTAAACTGGCTCCTTACGCAACATCATCCTTGCACATCTTCTGTGTTCATTTGGTGAAATTTTGTTAATGGATTCTTAAAGCAATATACATTTGTCCAGTGTACGGTTGTCTTCATCCTTAGAAACATCCAGTGGATATTCGGTATTCCCAGACCATTGTGCTTAAGATATGCCTAGGTCACCCTAATTGTGCTAAGATTATCATTGTTAAATAATAAATAAAATGAGATTCAATAAACCAGTTCACAAACACACAACAAGCACATCCATACTGTAAAAAAAACAAAACAATACAGTTTCTCATCATTCTAATACACTATTTTACCTGTTATTTCAATATATTTTAAATATAACGCAAGCACATACATAGTCTGTCACATTTGTCTGTGCATACGTTTTGCATTAAAAATAACCCCCACCTAGTTTGCTTGAAAAAAAAACTTAGAATTACTCCAGTCAAAGGTAATGCCGGTCAGTGGGGAAACCACAGGTTTGGCAATCTCAGTGAGCATGTTAATCAGTCAAGATGTTTGGAGTTGTAATAGCTCTAGTAGTACTAACAGTGGTAGTAGTAGTAGTAGTTTCCCTGTGTGGCAAAATGCCCTAATAAGAATGCTTCCTTTAGTCCTGTTGGCATTCTACAAACAGACAATATTTTTTTTTGTTTCTCTCATATTTGTGAGAATTTTATCAGTCTATTGTTAAGTGAGTGTGTTTTCGTCTATGTTGTTTTAGTACTAGAAGTGAGTGGCAGTGCCATCTGGTCTGGTGGAAAATGGTAGGGGTAAGAGCGCAGGGGTGAAGTGGCTTCAGGGCACTGCGACCCTCAGGGTAATACAGTCAATCTGTGCTTCCAAACCAGAGAGCTTCTGTGTGTGTGTGTGTGTGTGTGTGTGTGTGTGTGTGTGTGTGTGTGTGTGTGTGTGTACAAGGATCCTTCTCATGCTTATTCTCCTGGTCATATTTAACATAATCCTACACAGTATAAACTGTATAGACTTGTGTGAGTTATTTGTGTCGTATTGTACAAGATATTGTACAAAACTGGAATTTAAGTAGAAATCTTGCATAAAAATAGGAAGCAATAAACCTGTGGTTCAGATGTTAAGAACAGTGGTTGTAAAAAAAAATGCAGTAGTAGTAGTCTTGGTTATATTTATGAACCCCGAGCTCCTTCATTAATAATAGCTCTGTTCAGATTGAACCTAAGGTAATTAAACACATCTATATTGTTGTGTTGCGTGTTGCCTGAGTCACGTAACACTGATGTTATAATTTGTCCGTTCAACCTGGTAATCCATGTGCAATACACAGGTATTTATCCCAACTAAATCATGGGATTATATTAACAAACCATTTCTGATAAAAACAAATCTGACTAAGCATATTGTCATAATGCTTGACATTTACCTTATTGACCTTAACTTGATAACATTTTCTACATTATTTGCAGTTTTCCTTTTGAACAACATGTGGTTTGTCTCCATGTGAGCATATAATGAGACCTTCTAATGGAATTTTAGTCTTTGGCTAATCTATTAGCTATGTTGTTATGTTAGCATGCTAGATAAACAAGCTAACCTTAATTAAATAGCCAACATGGATTACTAGTATATATTTAGGCTAGCCTAAAATGAACAAATAATAGGAACATGATTTACAAGAACTCATTGCTAGAGCAGTGCCTCTGTGTATTTGCTATTACAAGCACCTTCCTGATTTTAGCATTAGCTTCATCCATACATACATGACTGTACATACACATGTCTATGAGAACCCACTCTGAAATCTTCTTCCTGTTCTGTGGGTTGTGTAGGAGTTCCAGCTGCTGTACGAGGAGGCGCGTTATTACCAGCTGAGCCCCATGGTGAAGGAGCTGGAGCGCTGGAAGCAGGAGCGGGAGCAGCGGCGGGGAGCTCAGCCCTGTGAATGCCTGGTGGTGCGTGTGACCCCTGACCTCGGAGAAAGGATCGCCCTGAGTGGAGACAAAGCCCTCATCGAGGAGATCTTCCCCGAGACGGGCGACGTCATGTGCAACTCGGTCAACGCCGGTTGGAACCAGGACCCCACCCATGTTATTCGCTTTCCGCTGAATGGATACTGCAGACTGAATTCTGTACAGGTAAAGCCATATGTTTCACACTCAGCCTTCCTTTCATGAATGCACATCACTGCAGGATAATCCCGAAGAGTTTAGATAGCTCCCTGCTAGTCCAAAACTGATTTAAAGCAAATAGATTATTAGAATTGATAGAAGGAGTAACAGAGCTAGTCATGGTGTTTGCTATTGAAAAAAATATATATTTAAAATTCTTTTTTGTAGGTATGATCTGGTGATAATAGAAGGCCTCAGTATGAGACTTGTATCACAACACAGTCGTTGGTTTTTGGCCCTTTTGTGTGGTAACCAGTGCCTATAGGTTTCTACAGATCTTTTGCTGTTCATGTAAATAGTTTATGAAAAAACGCAGCAGCTTTCAAATATCTGACTGACTCATCTAAGAGAAAATGGAGATGTAGTAATGTGTGACTGACTCCAGAGGAGAGTTTGGGATTGTGGGGGGCCCAAGGCAGGAAACAAGAATGCAAGAGGCTATCTCTGTGTATTTTAATCTGTCTCTAATCTGGTCATTATACAAATGGCAATGATAAGATAACAATATTAATTGACCTCATCTAAAATAGATTAGGCATATACAGTAGATTTAAAGAATGCTTCATTATGATAGTTCAAATATAGGATAACTGTCTGAAAGTGTTAGTGTTATAACACATATAGCATGCTAGATGTAGTGCTAGCTTCCCAATTAAGGAAACAAGGCTACAACAAAACACATACAGTAAAATGTTAGCTTTTAATCTCAGAATACAATAAAAAAAATAAAAAAAAACAAGCTCTAAAGACAATTTGAGGGCGTGGGGCTAGCAACCTCTCCCTGTAAAATGTTATGGAAATGTCAACCGAGCCCCGTGGGGGCTGCTTGACACCCTGTGTGCCGGACGGCATGACAGGACCGAAGAAGAAGAAGAAGAAGAAGAAAGACAATTTGAGCAAAATGACAAATTCTACACATAAACCTAGCTAAATATTTTAACATTAATTGCAACAAACCAAGCACCAACTCCTAGGTAGCTAGCTGCTTGCTTGATAAAGTGATGTTGGGCTAGCATTACATTACATTACTTTATGGCTTAGCTTACAGATACCATTCTTATTTTGTTATCTTCTTGTTTTTCTTTCTATTTTAACTTCCAGATATGTTCTTTCTCTTCCTTTTAAAAAGCACAACAATTAGCTAGCAACATGGAATCCGTTTAAGGACCCCATCTGAGGTTTTAGGGAGTAAAAAGATAACTAGCTCTAGCTACCATTAGTTATTACCCACCAGCATGCTAACAATTCAACAGCAAGTCATGTATAATGTATTTATGTACTAAGAATACTTTATTTCATTTTGATACATTTTTGGTTGTAGTATTTTGTATGAGTAATATATTCTGATTTGCTCATCTGTATTCTGTCCCTGCTTTATGTAACTCAGATCAGTGATGTCTATGGACGTACAGATGGTGTGTGTGATCAGGAAGGAGGCAGTGTGTTTACTTAGAAGTTTGAGATGCTGGAAAGACTGTTTGGAAGTAGGACTGGGGCATGAGTGTCACACAGGAAGAAGTGGAGAGAACTGGTGTGAGAAGGAGAGGATGAAGCTGGCAGGTGTTGAGAAGGTGTAGATACACAGCTGCAAAGGTGCAGTTCTGCCCCATGAGATGTTTTTGCATCCCCCACAGGGACTGTTAATACCACTGATTTTATTTTCAACCTAATACCAAGTATTACCAAACATTAGTGTTGATACAGACACTTGGAGAAGTCTTCTCGTGCATATAAAGAGGAGAAATTTCTTCAGAAGTTTTAAACATGGTTATCAAGGATTAATTATATGTGAAAGAAATAATTCATCAGTGTTTGAATTTAGGTTTGCTAATAACCGTAATAAACCACATAAACCAGATAAAATAAATCACAACAGGCATTCACTCCATGTTTTTTTTTTTTTTCATTTGGTTCGGTTCTGTCAGCGAGGAGAGTCAGCAGTGATTCCGTCGTCTGCATCATTATTATCTCTTTCTCACATTCTTTTTTAGTTCAAATAGATTTTTATTTATGCGTCACTTTTGAAAGAAAAATTAACATTGCATTAGACAAAGGAACATTACAGAAATCTAGATGTAGCTATAGATCCCCAATGAGCAAGCCAGTGGCAAGGAAAAACTCCCTGAGACATCATGAGGAAGAGGTCTTCAGAACAACCAGACTCTGAAGGAAACCCATTCCCATCTAGATGACACCAGATATTAAAATTATACATTTTTATACATCCACAGCTGTATATTATAAAGTCAGACAACACTAGGACAGATTAAATGATGTTCATTCAGTGTAAGTGTTATAGCTTTCTATGATTACTGTGCCAAATACTAGGTATGATTGCCTGCTTGATTAAAAAAAAATGAACACAATATCAAGATTCTTATATTAGGATCTCTTTTTAAAAAAGAAACTTCCGGATCAAAAGTGTGGAAACTTTAATATCAATCTACCCATTTCTAATCTCTTGCATTCACCTGTTCATGGAATGCTTCTAACTTTTTACCGCACACACACACACACACACACACACACACACACACACTTCACACACACACATTCTGTAATGTAGGGCACCTCTAATGTAGGGATAGAGAGAGCCGCAAATGAGTGGAGAAATCGAGGGGGAAAATGATATGCATAATTTATTTTTAACTCATCCTCAAGACAAATCCCTTCTTTTTTAAAAAGCGCTCCAGCGTATGTGCCTGCAGCACTTTAAACACACATATTACATTTTTAATACCTACTTTGGTTTCTTTAAACAACCTTAAACTGGTTTACACTCCTTTTTACACATGCTTAATTGACTTACAGTATAACTAATCGCTGCATCTGCTAACGCCGTTTTCCCGCCTTTACACACTCTACTAATTGTATCATGCTAGGGGTGCAGATCTTTTTTTTTCTTACTTGCCACATCAGGCACTCTTAAGTTCAACCAGTCATGTGTAACATGAGAATGAAAATAAGCAGAGGAATGAACTAAGAACGAGTCAGGGAGACACAAATACACGGTCAGAAAGATACAGAGAGAGTTGGAGGTAAAGAGACAGAAAGACAGCTAGGGAGAGAGAGACTAGAGAGCAAGTCAGAGAGACTAAGAGAGAATCAATGAGAGAGAGACAAAGACAGAGTTAGGGAGTACATTATAGAGTTATTGAGGCAAAGAGGGAGGCAGGGAGAGTCAGAGAGACAGAGAGAGTCTGAGTCAGAGAGACAGAGTTAGAGAGTAAGTCAGAGAGTGACAAAGAGGGAGGCAGACAGTCAGAGAGACAGAGAATCAGAGTCAGAGAGACTGTGTCAGGGAGACAAAGTGAGACACAGACAGAGAAAGGTGGAGATGGACAGAGACAAACAATTAGAGAGTTTGAGTGAGTCAGCTATACAGAGTCAGAGAGAGACAGAGACAGAGAGAGAGTGACCTTTATGCCATATGGAGTCAGTCACTTTTTGAAAGTCCACAAAGCACGCAAATACTAAGTTGTTTTGGTTTATACATTTGTCGATTAGAGTTTGTAACATGACGATATGGTCTGACGTTGTATACTTTGGCAAGAATCTAATTTGACTTTTGCTTAAGATATACCCAACAGTATATTAATATACTAGAGATACTAGACAGTCAGGAGAGAGAAAGAATAAGGCAGAGGCAGACAGAAAGAGTCAGAGAAACAGAGAGAAAGAATGAGACGGACAGAGTTAGAGAATAAATTATAGAGAGTCAGGGAGGCAGAGAGAGTCAACGATAGAGAGAATCAGAGAGACAGTATCAGAAGCCAAGAGACAAAAAGAGTCCGAGAGTAAGTTAGAGAGAGTCAGAGAAACAATAAAGACAGAGTGAGAGGGACAGAGAGAGTCTGTCTGACAGAGACAAAGAGTTAAGGAGTCAGAGAGAGTTAGATATACAGAGTCAGAGAGAGAGAGAGAGAGAGAGATAGAATGAGGCAGAGGCAGACAGAAAGAGTTACAGTGACAGAGAGAAAGAACAAGAGAGCTAGAGCGTAAGTTAGAGTCAGGGAGGCAGAAATAGAGACAGAGAGTATCAGGGAGAGTCAGAGAAACATAAAGAGTCAGAGTAATTTAGAGAGAGTCAGACAAACAAAAAAGATAGTCAGAGAGATAGAAACAGTCTGCGTCAGAGAGACAAAAAAGACACAGACAGAGAAAGGTAAAGAGGGACAGAGACAAAAGAATCAGAGGGTCTGAGAGAGTCAGATACACAGAGTCAGAGAGAGAAAGAATGAGTCAAAGACAGAAAGAAAGTTTCAGATAGACAGAAAGAAAGAACAAGAGAGACAGAACGAGAGAGTGAGAAGGACAGAGTGACGGGTATATAGTGTGTGGCTTCTTAGTGCACTGTGATACAGTTTTCCGAGTCATGGATATAATGAATCTTTCAGAGGTTTTAGTCTGTAATGTTTTTTTTAAATGCAATCACATGACTCCTGCATTTCTATTTATTCTGCGTACTAACATCTGTTTTAAACCACACATTCATTTGGTACTGTTTTGTTTTTTTTTGTTTTTTTTCATTCAGCCTGAGAACTCAGTAAAAGTGTAGTAAAGTAGCATGCGCTTGTTGCATCACCTGTTCTCCTTTACCTGAGGAACACACCAGATGAATTCATTTCCCCTGCAATACTTACTGAAATTCTGCCAGAGGTTTCCAGAGTGTAGAGAAGGGTGGACATTTTACTCAGGGCCCTGTGATTCGACTGAGTGTTATTATTTTTTTTTTTTTTTCTTCGTTGGAGGAACTTTTATCTGGCTCGGTTGCCTTGAGGCAGAACTTTCATTTTCATGTGAAGCACACTTGAAAGAAGTGGAGGAGTAAGTGAATACTCTAGACTGCATGTGTTGAATTTCAAAAAAATCTACAAGTACTGCGGCAGATAAAACATGCCAGTGATCTGTGGACGAGCGAGTGACAGGGTTTGCACAGAGCTCGCTCGCCTGTGGATCTCCGACACTGGCGGAATGTGTACGTGTGTGTGTGTGTGTTCTGTTGGGGTTGCAGGAGAAGAAGGGGGTGATTTGGTTTCGGTTGTCAGAGGGGGGAAACTGTTCGCTTTTGACTTCTCATCAAACTGCAGTAAACAGCTCCAGGGAGAGTCTGATCGCTCTCTCATCTTCACTGGACTGTCTGAAGAGGGAAATGTTGCAGGCAAATAAAAGCGTAAAGATAAAATATAGATAAAAAGTTATAAATAAGGAATACTATAAAACACACGGTAGCATGATGTTATAGAAAAATAGTTAAGAACAGGTTGGTGTGATGCGTCCTGTGAAGCAGAGTTACTATTAACAATCGGTGTGATTATTTGTCAAAAATACCACAGCAATCTGCTGCTTAATGAGTGACCTGCCATTTTTACCCTTTTATAGTTAAATTTAATGTCCACAAATGAGTTTGTTCCTGTTATCACTTACATTATAGAACTTGTAAGCAGTTGTTCTTTCACCAGGCTGCTTTTGTCAAGATGACAACATTTTTCTACATGCACCAAAACCTTACTTATTACAGATGCCAACTAAAGCTCTATCATGCCAAAAGGAAGCCATATTTGAGCAGCTCCAGAAGCGTCGTCGTGTCCTGTGGGCCAAGACTCATTTGAAATGGACTGTTTCAAAGTGGG
>JAQMCW010000002.1:19301687-19313710 GCA_030068335.1 Chrysichthys cranchii
CAGTAATTTTTTATGTATTACTACTTTTATCAGTTTCAGGTTATTTCAGTGACCATTGAGGGTTTTTCTTTCTTTAATGGAAGGGTACCAACAATTTTGTCCACGTCTGTATATTTGGTCAGTGGTGCAGATGCTTATGTAACCTCAATGGATGGAGTTTTCCAACATTCCTCAGGACAAAACAAAACAAAATAAAAAAAAGATTTCCTTCTTAACTTCACGAGAGAGAAATCTGGAGAAGGGATGAGCGTTTATAGCTGCTGTAATGCAAACCTCTTTTCTGGATGGTTCACAACTTTAAATGCAACTTTTAAGCAAAAAAAGTATGTCATTGGGTTCTTAAATGCTACACATTGTAACTAACTGCACACTATTGTGGTCTAAGAGGAACAAAATCCTGCGAGATCACTCTTCCAGGTTGCAGGTTTCATCTCCATACGAATCTAACACGCCTCTTTGAGCTGATCAGGAACCTCTTAAGGCAATGAATAGATTAGTCAAGTGGGCACGATTATGGTTGGAGCTAACATCGTTGGGGAGGAAGATATCCAGGAACAGGGCTGGCGGGTGATCACTGGTGGTCAGTAATGCCGCTTCACAGATTGGGAACAAATTACAATCTACCACACTACTCTTGCAAAAATTTGCATTGCACTTTCTGTGCCTTTGTCTTTGCTGTAACCACAATTGGCCACTTTCAGTTTCAGTTTCTAGATTTACGTAACTAATTTAAATCGAAAGAGCCTCAATGACAGTGTAACCTGCAAGGCACCTGCTACATGATTTAATGTCAAATTAAAGGCGTCACAAGAAATCGCCATGAGAGCTCAAACAGGTGCATACAAGAAAACTCAGCTAGAAGAAGAAGAAAAAAAAACCTAACTAATGGTTTCTTTTTTGACCAAATGTAATTTACACCACTTATCAGGCAAAAATCAAGTGCGTTCTCAATCATCCATACAACCCCTATTTACTGAGAGTAACGATGCATGAATACAAGCCTACAGGTCTAGTTATAAAATAAAAAAATAAAAACAAAATAAAACAGGCCACAGCTCTGTGGGGAAGGACACTACCTTCAGAAAGGGGATGAGGTAGGGCTGAGGAGACGACTTCAGCTCCGTCTGCAGGCGATTTGTAAATTCCTCAGGCTCAATTTTAGCATCCTGTTCAAAATTACACACAGCACAGGTTCACAGGTTACTGTACATCCAACATGACAAAACATGAGCTCATTTTCTGTGGTGGAAACTACATTTTATTAAAAAAAAAAAAAATAAAAAATAAAAAAAAAAAAAGTTTATAGAAAGTCCAGAACTCAGCAGAAGGACAGACTGACTCATTTGTTGTTCTTCTGGATCTTTAATTTCCTAAAGTAAAATTCCCACAATACACAGCAAATAGATGGATATGTTCGTGATGCACTTGTCATCGGGGGTGAATCATGTGAATCTTTCTTTACCTTTTGTGATAAGGTATAGCACATTTATCCCAGAGGAGCATGTTAATTGCACTCATAAACGTGTGACCCGACCCAGCAAAAGGAGTCAGTGAGCAAAACCACCACAGAGGTTAAAATAAGTTATGGGGACAGATGAAGCTTTCAAATGGTGCAAAAATTATTTCAATATATTCACCAGTCACGTAGTACTGCTCTCCTGAATGTGGTGTAGCTTCGTTTACGATCTTTTGAGAGATTTCCTTGGCTTGAAGTGATGAATAATATGATTAATTATTCCAAACAGAGAGAGGGATGTCCAAGCCTTATTTGATATCCAGATTTTTTTCATATATAAAATGAATGTGCACAAAATTATCTTGATTTTGAACATTTTTCCCTTTGTTTTAAGAATTTTTTTTCTTCTGTTTGTAAGTGGAAGGGCACGGAGCCTGTAAAAGGACATATGTAAAACAAAGCGCACACACACAAAAAAAAAAAAGTTTCTGGTGCAAACTGCATATTTTCATTTTGTTTTTTTTTTGTGATAATTTTGCATGTTTTTTCTTGCAGCTACATACTGCCTTATACAAATTCCAAATCATTTTTACCCCCAAATTAGAGCACATGTGCTTGCCAAACATCAGCCAGGGAAAGGCTTTAACACACAAAACGTATGTGAGTGTCCAGCAGTGTGTATGAGCACTGGAATATGATCAGTCATAAGTCTGACCCTCTCAAAATGACATTTTTATAGTTGTATATATTTTATTAGAGAGCCCTATGAAGCGCTGATGCTTCCGATGCTGTGCATCATTACCGAAAACCAGCGTCTGCTACTCACCAGCAGGTCCTGCACGAGAGCCTTCACGTTCTTCGAAGTTTCCGGAGAGGGGGAATTATGGGATGCCAGTTTGATCAACGTTGCGAGGAAATTCTTGCACTTCTTCACATTCTCTTGCATTTCCTAAAATAAGGAACAGAAAATAATGACTACAAACTGATCACTTGTGTGTGTGTGTGTGTGTGTGTGTGTGTGTGTGTGTGTGTCGGGAGGGAGTCTGACTAAAGGAGCCAGGGAGCTCTTGCGCTGCTTCATAAGAAATTCTATGAGCATCTTAGAATGCACAGGAACCACAGAAATGTTCTGCCCAGATGACAAAATAAAACATGTTTAATGATGTACAGAGCTGAGACAAGGTTGAAGAGCCACTCAGAAGAGGTCAGGCTGAGAGGCCGGCTCATAGCAGCTACCTGAGAGAGGCCGGTGATTCCCGTGGTGGGCGCAGTAGGTGTTGTCACGGTGGGTGAAGGTTTCACGAGCGTCTGATTGGGAGCTTGAACACAAGCGCCAGTTGTGATCACAGTGGGGCCGCTGGGCTTCGGAGCAGGGCTCGCTGTCACCAGTGTGGTCTTCTAATACAACAACACAACCAGCACACAGCACATTTAAGCCTACGATGCATTCTTATTTACGTTTATATCTCATTATATTACAATAGTACAGTGTAAAACAACCCATACAAAACCGATATGGGATCACTGGAATATTAAAGGATTACACCCACAATAATCTTTATACCAAAAAAAAAAAAAAGAAGGGGGGGGAACCCCACCCACATGCAGGAAGTGATTAGTCAAACGTCAATATATTTTACTGTAATGATGACTGATTTGTGATGAGTACTTTTACTGCGTTTATTCATCTTGCACTTAGTTTCCCTGTCGGCTCTGAGGACGTCACGCATGAAGACAATGACGATCTCCTTGACTCGACTTAAAATAAGGCTGCCTTCATGTTACTAGGTTGACCTCACATAAATCAGATCTTCAGGCTTCGTTTTAAGAAACACTTTTGGGTAGATCTTCCTACTGCAATTTAATGAGAAACTGCACATCTCTGCTGGGTCAGCGGCACGGTGGAGGAGGGGGAAAAAAGGGGGGGCAGCCTGTGACAGCAGTGACGGTATTTAGTGAAAAGATGAGGAAATGTTTGATTTTCTTGATATTTGGAAAATTGCCTCAGCTTAAACTTGGAAGGAATCTACTGAAGTTGCCCACAAAATCAATATACAAGCTTTTGAAGGACATACAGCACCATGATGCACTTCACCTCCACTTTGTATGATCTGGGATACTGCAGCGCTTTATTTATTTATTTTTTCATTCATTCTTAATTAAGAAAAAATTAAAAAGGCATGCTGAGCTGGATTAGTTGGATTAGTGAAGATTATACAGTGAAGTGGATAAAGCGGACACGTACCTGTAGAGCAGGGCTAGCAGGGCTGGCTGCCTGGACCACTTTAGCCTGGGCAGGAGGAATCGGGCGGATGGCTTGGGACGTCACCGGTGACTGCAATGTGAGAGATTGTCCTGAATTAAAATCTGAGAGCCAAGATCTTACGAGTCAGTGGTTCAGACACACATTACGCCTGGACCTTCTTTACAACAACCCGTCACTCAAATTCAGCTGAAGTCTTCTGCTTTAAACAATATTATAATGATGGATTAACCTGAACACCTCCTGGGTGTCTTCTGGGAACTCGGATCAAGATGTACACTGCGGTGTGGTACCCTAAGGGTACACCTGGAGTCTCTTTAATTGGTATTTTTTAAACTAGAAACACGCATGTAGTTTACCTTCACACTGAAAATTCATCCCAGACCATTTATGTAGCTTTAATCTTTTACACTAGATTATGAAAGTTCCCAGGTGAACGATGCATATTAGACGTAGGGTATAAGGGTACCATCGGAGCAACAAGAAAAGGTTCAGTTTAGTCCTCTTTTATCCTGCCAGTCTATTCACATACTTGCTGCACAGGAGTGGTGACTCGGATGGTGGCGCCGGTGGTGGTCGTTGCCGGAGTAGGAGACAGAGCCGCTTTCGTCTGATTCTGAGCCTTCGCCTGGGCCAGAACCTGCTGAGGAACCAGCACCAACTGGCCTGCTTCGGTCCGGACGAGCACCATTCCTAAAGCACAGACGATACACCTCATCAGAACTTCCACAAAACAAACAGGAGCAGAATTCTGAAGCACTGAAGAACTTTTAGCCTAACACTCGAACCTAGATAAGAACAGAGTGTGCATAATTCAGACACAAGGAATCATCAGGTCTTTTAGATCTCTAAATCAGTTCCTGATGTTCTGGTACAGACGGACATGTATGGGCATCCCACTGGTTCGGGTCATCGCTTTTGAATTCGTAACTTACAGTGGTGATGATACAATGGCTGACAAAGTTTACTTTCAGATTCTTCATAAACAATATAAAAAAAAGTCTCTATTGTCTCGATTGTCTTCTTGGATTGCATCCATATAAAACAAACAGTCTATAGAAACAGACTGGCCAAACCACCGTTCCAACACAGAGCGCAGGGAACGCAGAAACACAGGCGTGTAAATAAGAAACAAGAAAGAATAAAATGAGTAACGGACTAAAACCAACTTTTTGTGCTTGCTTATTATTCTGAAAACACTGGTGAATAGGTTTGTAGGTGGACACAATTCAAACTTTGTCCCTGGCATATAAATAAGCTTACCGAAAATGACTTGCCATTAGAGCAGTGGTTCGCAAAGGTGATGGGCTGCGGTCTTATTTATTTATTTACAGTGCCAGAAATCAAAACCCACCATTATCAAAGTGATTATCATATGAGCTTGCTTATTATTATTATTATTATTATTATTTTGAGTGGTCATTTCAACGACACGGGTTTAATCCAAACTTCAATAACTCAAACACAAGTGGGATGACAAATAACATCTTTCTCATTTAACATATTTTAGAATTAGGCACAACTCCAGTATATTCTCTGGGTCCAAATTTCACGACTGGAAACCGCTACAGCTCAAATAAACATCCAAGTCTTTTCCGTCCACGTTCAAACACTCTTCATGAAATAACTCGATATTGCGGGCACCGTGGATTTATTTTTTTACAGCTCAACCGGAAGTCCGAGTATCCCCTGCGTTAAAGAAACTGAACCGATCACATAAGGATTCACCAGAAGCCCTTTTTCCACAATTGACTCCACCAGGACCTAAAGCTGGAGTGTAAACAGTGCTCGTGGTGTCTGCGCGCTTACCCGCCGGGATAGTGAATCCTGGTGGTAACTGGATCGTGGTCTGTTGTTGAGGTCTGACCGTCAGCTGAGGTGCCACCGCCCTCGGAGCAGGTGCCGCGGGGACCCCAGCTCGCACGGGCACTGTGTTCACAGCTGGAGACGCAGTGCCGGGTCTCAGAATTCCCGCAGCCTGCACCGCAAGTCCCGCTTCTGGTTTCACCAACACCGACGGGGCACTGGCCACAGGAAGAGGGGCACTGACACTCACAGGAGGCCGCACTGCCACAGGAGAGCCGCCGATCTGGTTTGGGACGATGGTCTTAATCTGGGTTGGGGGGTTGGTCTTGATCAAACTGGCACTGGAGAAGGTGAGCGCAGAGGCTGGGACAGCGGTGACACTCACCGATGCTGTAAGTTTAGGGTCGGGGGGATTTGGGGCGATGTTGGCAGGTCGGTGCAGGGTGACAGCAGTGACTGTCTGAGCGCCCGATACACTCACAGGCTGGGACAGGATATGATTAGACTGGACAGAAGAAGCAAGGAAAGTACCGTTAGTGCCTTTGGAAGTGGAGGTGCTGGTGCTGTCGGTGGCCAGGGCAGAGGCAGTGACAGCACCGTTCACACTGCTCTGTACCCCGGCCACAGGACTGGGCGCAGGGGCAGCAGGGGCTGCAGGGGCAGCAGGGGCACCACTGCCATTCTCACCACCCAGCGCTCGGGAGGAAGCGGCGCCCGGAGCTGCAGCTATATGATTGGTGTTGGAGAGAGTCTCCGTAGCTGCTGATGAGGATGAGGATGAGGATGTGGATGTGGATGAGGATGAGGATGATGCTACAACTGCTGCGTCACTTGAACAGTTGGGAGAAGTTGCGAGTCCCGGCACAGCGGGCTTTGGTACTAACGTGGTGTTTGGCTGCACTCGGTTGGTCGCCATCACCCCCCCGGCGCTCACAGCGTTAGGGACAGGGACGGAGTTGGCGCTCGGTGTCCTCTCGGAGCCGTTCTCGCGCTTTACCTCCACTCTGTGCGGTCCTGACGCTCGCGCCTCCAATGCGGTTCCCGCTTGAGCGGCTTGCGCTTTTCCTAAGTTGCTGTTTGCGCTCTCGGCTGCTCCGGACCTCCGCGCCTCGCCCGGGGCTTTGTTCTGCCCGCCGAGCTCCGACTCTAACGAACCCACGAGGTCGCTGACGGCTTTTTCGTCCACTTCTGAATACAGCATATCTTCCAGCGGATCGGGGACGCCCGCCATCTTTGGAAGACGCTCGATGGAGCGTGTCGTGCGCGTGCGTTGTTTTGCCGCGAAGTGCATTGTGGGAGAAACGGGCGCGGTGACGTCACGACCCCCGCTTCGCCTACGTGCCGGAACGGGCAGCGCGAGACCGGTTCACTAAGAAAAATAAATACGGAAATGTAGCGTTATTGTTTACAAAAAGCTCTTTTTTGTAATTATCTCAGAAGCGTGTCGGTTTTATTATTGAAGTGATTCCATCTCTTCAGCGTAAACAAGGCGGAAGTGGTAAACAAACACAGTCTTTGTTTAAACCGCCGTTCATCCGGATATGTTGTGTGTGTGTGTGTGTGTGCGCGCGCGCGTGTGCTGTTTTCATTAGTAATCTTTATTTAAAATCAATCCGCCATTCCTCCTGACATGTGCTACTGTTATCTTCATGTACGTACAGCCATGGGTTTCAATTAGTAGATTATCTTAAAAAGTCATGCTTGTCAGTGTAACTCTGGATATAATGTATATGAAATTTTCCCAAGTGTCCAACATTTTCACGACATTGTTGACTGGGTCACAGCTTAGAATCAAGACTTTTGTTCCTTGGGACTAGTTACAGATATACAAAGATCCTTAAGAGAATTAAAAAATCAGTCAATCAATCAATAAATAAACTGGCAAACAGACAGACGTACAAACAAATAAATAAACAAAAAATCAGTAAAACTCCTGGCCCGCACGGAGAGCAGGGAGTGCAGAAAAATGGGCATGTACATTTTTTATGCTTGCCTATTATTTTGAAACCTTTTATTTCATTCCTAAGTGAACACAATTCAAACGTTATTGCTGCAGTGTAAATAAGATTACTGAAAATGACTTGTACATTAAAGCACTGTTTCTCAAAGTGGGGTCCGAGAAGGTCTGTGATTTTTATTTCTTTTCTATTTTTTGGTGACAGCAATGGAAACCAAAACCCACCATTATCAAAGTTTATGTTCAGACAAGTCTGCTTGTTATTATTATTAGTAGTAGTAGTAGTAGCAGTAGTAGTAGTAATGTGAGTGGTCATTGAAATCAAATGGGTTTAATCCAGTCCTCAATAACTCAAACACACCTTTGAATCAAGTCAAAAACATTACTGTGCACATATAAATAATGGTTATTTAAAAAGCCTGTACTGAGGGCACCATGGATGAATTTTAGTGCTGAAAGGGCCCTTAAAGTTCAAAAAGGTGCAAAAAGTTTTTCATGACATTATTAATTACATTTCACCTTAGAACCAAGATCACTGTTAATTTGGTTACATATGAATTTATTACAAAGTTATTAATCTTTGTAATTGGCTTAGATTTTAAATGAACAAGTTTTAGGTTTTAAACAAACAAATAAACAGACAGTTCCCAGTTTGGTTTTTGTTTTATTGTAGACTGGGTCATTTCAAAGATAGAGACCTGGGTAATAATCTGAGTTTCTTCCACTTTGTCAGGGTCTGAGCGACTGCTGATTACTACAGTGTCATTTTTTTTAATTTTTTTTTAGAACTATATAAATGTCCAACATTTCTCAACCAGTCGACAGAATATGTGTTTCTATGATATTAACACTTTATTTAATAGGACCACATAACACATTCTGAGACCCGGAAATGGAAATACACCGAGTCCACAGCTGCGCCCCTGTTTTGCTTTTCGCCAAACTGAAATTGCACGAGCCGTATTTCAGCGCACGTGAAGGTCACGTGGCACAAAATCAACCAATGGGGTTGCGCTTCGTGGTGTTGCTTGGAATGGAAACGAAAGCAAACCGTTATCTGTGCTTCACCGGTGACTGTGTATACTAAAGGTAACGTTGGTTTCGAAAAGAAATATGCATTGTGACTAATAACTGCTCTTTATTCGAGTGTTTTCCCTCGTCATGTCGGTTTTGGGGTTGTTTCCGTGACGGTAACGACACAAGCGGTTAGTTTCTGCGTTAGCTTAGCCGTTAGCTCATGGACACCAGGCGACGGGCTGACGGTGTGATGAACCAGCAGCAGCTTTCCTGAATCCCAGCAGTGAGGAAGCAAATGCCGGGGATTATGGTTTATGAGCTAACTGACCTGGGTAAAGCATGAGCATTCTGCACTGAGGGGAACTCCGGGGAACTCCCAGTGGGGTGAGGAGGCATGTCCGGAAGACCACGGGGTGGAAATCATTAGCCGGACCTGCTAGGTCTTATCTCATAATCTGAGTTATACATTAAACCTTGTCTAACATTTGGATTAATCTATAGATCAGGTGGTGTAGTAGTTAGCACTGTCGCCTCACAGGTCCCTGGGGTCGATCTGGGTGCCTTTCTGTGTGGGTTTCCTCAGGGTAATCTGGTTTCCTCCCACAGTCCAAAGCCATGCCCAGAGGGGATTAGGCTGACTGGCTACTCTAAATCGGTTGTCCCTGATGACGTCGTCAACGTGAATACTGGAAAAACCACTAATCCAACCGATCTGAAGCGGTTTTCCTGGGGGTGCGAATGCACAATGACTAAAGGCCGAAACAGCATCGGGGTGCAGATTAGCTGTCACGATTAGCATAAATACAGCATAAATACACACTGTCTCTATGTCAGCCCTGCGGTGGATTGGTGACCTGCCCAGGGTGTACCAACATTTGACTTCTCGCCCGAAGTCAGCTGGGATTGGCTCCAGCTTCCCCCTGTGACCCTGAACAGGATTAAGCGGCAAAAGACGAGCGAGTGTGAACTCCTGATGTCTTGGGTTATCTCCTGATCAGCATTTTAAATGGAGAATAATCTTTCTCATGAAATCAGACTAACTGTCTTTTCAGGCAACCAGTCATACAGCCGATAGTGGTGATATGACAAGATTTTGTTGTCATGTAAACAAAAATGTTGCACAGCGGCAGAATGCTTTTTTGACGAATCGCAGGAATGAGGCGCTCCCCAGCACCCTTGCAGCACTTTTCTGCCAGAAAAAAACTATATGGACCCCGGCAGTTGCATAGCCGAAGAGTTTTTAGCGCAGTCACGTCCTTTACATCAGTGTTTCTCAAAATGGGGTCCGTGGAGCATATCCTGGAGGGCTGCAAATTTTAAAACTTTTGTTACAGTGGTGGAAATCATAACCCATATTATACAAGTTATTCTGTTTAGGGGTCCAAGCACCAAGAGTGATCAGTGACACTTGAAAACTTTCCAACGTGTGCATCTCTTCTTTTCTCTTTTATCAAACAGGCACAAGCAACAGCATGGCCACAGTGCAGTCGACACTAATGTTCGCTGTGTGCATCCTGATGATAACAGAACTGATACTAGCCAAAAAGGACTACTATGATATTTTGGGTGTACCTAAAGATGCTAGTGAACGTCAGATCAAGAAGGCTTTTCACAAGCTCGCCATGAAATATCATCCAGACAAGAATAAGAATCCTGATGCAGAGGCAAAGTTCCGAGAAATAGCGGAGGGTAAGTCATGTGGGGCGCATAGTGTGTTAAAGCAGTGGCACGGGGGTGGCACGGAGGCTAAGTGGTTAGCCCTGTCACCTCACAGCAAGAAGGTCCTGGGTTCAATCCCCAGGGTTGATACGGGCACCTTTCTGTGTGGAGTTTGCATGTTCTCCACGTGTCTGCGTGGGTTTCTTCCGGGTACTCTGGTTTCCTCCCACAGTCCAAAGACATGCACAGATTAGGCTAATTGGCTACTCTAAATAGGTGTGAATGGTTGTGTGTCAGCCCTGCGGTGGATTGGCGACCTGCCCAGGGTGTTCCCCGCCCGAAGTCACCTGGGATTGGCACCAGCTTCCCCCTGCGACCCTGAACAGGATTAAGCGGCAGAAGACGAATAAACTAAACTTTCCGAGCAAAAATTGATGTGTGCGATAAATTTAGATTAATTAATCACAGGGCATGTAATTAATTTGATTAATCTTTTTAATCGCTTGACAGCCCTAAAGAAAAAGCACAATCACATGGCCAGGTTCTTATGGTGATCGTAGATCATTTAGGCTTCATACACTTCTGCAAGTCCAACTTTCTGCATGAGGGGGTGGGATTAAAAAACCCCAGCCTTATACGCACCTTTACCTCACAACAATCTTCCCAAGTGTGTGCTGTCTTTAATTACTTCCTAGGAAGTTCACGCTGATCAGCTGCTTCATGTCTGAAACTCCTCCCTTGGTGCTGCTGTTGTTGAAGCACAGCGATTTTCCTTGCGTATGCTTCTCACTATGGTCAGTCAAGTCATTACCGTAAAGTCTGAACTCTGTTCTCTCGTCTTTTCCAGCATACGAAACGTTGTCGGACGAGAAAAGGAGGCGAGAGTACGATCGGCTTCGACAGAGCAGCTCTTTCTTCAGCCAAGACGCGAAAGGAGGAAGCCAGTACTTCCAGCAGTCCTTCGACTTTAACTTTGAGGACATGTTCAGAGACTTCGATATCTACAGCCAAAACAGGCACGCACGTCCCAAGCGGAGCTTCGAGGAGCATTTCCGGGCTCACGCACACAACCTCAACCGCCACAAGAGGCACTTCCAGGGGGCTTTTGGAGCCGGCTTCTTCGAGGATCTGTCGGATGACATGGAGAGGATGTTTACATTCGACAGACATGCCAAGCGGACTGAGAGCAGGTTCCACGGCATGGCAAAGCAGCACTGCAGGACTGTGACGCAGAGGAGGGGGAATATGGTGACCACCTACACAGACTGTACCTCATCCTGAGAGCGACATGACTCCTCACTATAGTTTCCTCCTCACGTAAAGTTAAGCTAATTTTGTCTGGATTAGACATGCTCATTTATAAACTTGCTGCTCAGATGAATGAAGCTCAATGTTGTTTCGATGTGACTAAGTTAGGATAAGGAGCACCATTAGGGATTTTCAGCATCGATAACTAACTGAATTACAAAACGAAGCCTCTGCTGTTGTTTGATGAGGTCACATTCAGATGGGACTTGATTTGATGATATGACGTGTAACCCTGCTACTTTGCCATTCAGATCAACCGAAGCGTAAAAAAAACACAAACGTAAGCCGTCATTTTAAACTGGATTCTAATCCGACGTGGAGTTTTTTTCGCTGTCTTCTTTAAAGCATGAGTTGTTATTTATAAAGGTGTTTTTTCTTCACAATGCTACAGTGACTAAAAGAAATCTCCGCATGTTCCAGACAGCGTTCCAGATGGCCAATGTGTAACTAGTTTTTTGTGAATGTGAACACAGTAACACATGGCACACACAATGGATCTCTGTGGAGAACTAGTTGTTTTTTTTTTTTTTTTTTTTTTTTTTTGCAATTTCTCAGAA
>JAQMCW010000002.1:19359733-19372983 GCA_030068335.1 Chrysichthys cranchii
ATATGTTGTTAAAATTACGTATGTTTAAGAGTGTAGAAAGTGTTTAAGAGCATAGGATGTGTTTATAAGAGAGTGGACAAGGATAATAAGAGAGTGGAAATGGTTTATAAAGCCTTAATGTTCAATATATGTAAATAATAAAATAAATGTGACGGCGCTATTTCGCGGATTTCACCTTTCGCGGGGGGGATGGGGGGAACGTAACCCCCGCGATAGACAGGGGTTCACTGTACTATAATATTGAGTCCTGTTTTTCATATTCTTATGTATTATGAGCTATTATGACATGCCCACTAGAGCGACTTACATCTGCTCTTAAACAAGATTTACCTTTTATTGACCAGAATCGAACAACTTCTTCCTGCCCTCCATACCAGTCATTGCCTCCACGTTCTTCCGCCAGTCAGTCACCTCCTCTTTCTGTTATAGCCAAAGCAGTACAGTGAGGAAAGGCCGGAGTGGCTTAGCTTCTTTTTTAAAATATATTTTATTGTTTAAATATATAATATTGTTTATTATATGATAAGTGTTTTTTTCCCACTGCTTCCTTTCTATGTGTTCACAGTGTTTGTGAGTAATCAGGGTCCACATGGTTAATCCATACTGTTGTTCATTCTTTTAACATTTATGACTTTTCTTTTCCAATTACAATATAACCCAATTCTCAATTCTGATTGGTCAGAAGGTGTTGATACATCTTGTAGTACTAGCTCTAAATTGATTTTCAGCTTTATATTAATGCACTTGTTCCAATATGATATCAGTTCTGTAGTTGCAATTAACTTAAGCCTGTAGCACCCCTGGGGTCATCTTTGACCCTAACTTTTCGTTCACCCTTATAGGTGGTTTGGGTTTTCCAGGGTTAAACGGGGAGTTGTATGGTGTACGCTTCACATAATCTGAGGGTAATAATAAAAAACAAATTTTAAAAAATTAAATTCAAATTTAAATTTAAAATTCAAATAATAAAAAACTGTCTAATTGCTGATATGGTGAAACTTTCTGTACACGTATATAACATTTATAGGATAAGTCAGTGCTTTGTAACAGTCAAAAAGTTTTCCAAAACAGGACAGTCTTCATGACAGAGGACTTTGTGCTTTCTGGTTTTATAGTAACATGACTGCATCTTTGGTTAGGTAGTTTGGTAGTTTTATTAGTTTCAAGAGAGAGGAAAAAAATAGAAGCTAGGGGGTCTAACATAAGTGATAACAGGATTTGATTTAATTTTATATGTGGACATTGCACAATATTAAATGTAGCTATAAACGGATAAAGGGGAAGACGTTGTCGTTTATTAATACATTTTAGAAAATGTAATCAGTGGCAAATTCCTGTAGCTCAAGTAGAATAGAACAATTTCTTTTTGTTTTTGCATGTTAAAAATCACTCCATTGTTGCGTATTTTCCTATAACAGCACACACTGTCGTGTTTTAGTCCTTCCTAACGTCACATTAAGAAGACGCTAGCTGTCTTTGGTATTATGTGCTGTGGTCACTTGTGCATTAGCGCTGCCTACGCCACATGTCTTCACTGCCTTAACACGTCTTCATTTCCAGGGCACTAAGTCATAGATAAGGTCATCAGGTCACCAAAGAGTCTTATCTAAAAGTCAACATCTTAACAGTCAACAATTTAACTGAAAGGGAAACAATTTAATGAACTCAATTTCAGATCTTGTTTGTAATAGTGGAATATGTATGTTTGTAAATAAGACTGATAGGGTATGGACAGTGTTTAATTTACTTTAGTTTGGATCATTTTTCAAATTTCTGTGCTCTGTGTAAACCCAGTCCCTGTGGGCCTCCTGCCTGTCTTTTTCATTATTCCAGGCCTCCACCTAGTGGACTGGGGTAGTCAATGCCTGTACTGACTCCCTCACATCAGTGACATATAGGCTCGAGGTAACATGGGGCTGAAACACGTGACCCTGTGAATATGGGCTTGGATTAGCCCTGCATTATCCCTACATTAGCACTTCATCAGCACTGCATTACTGAGCCCAACGCTGGTGCTGTTTTGGCAGACTTAACCTGGATATCTTAGGGACAGATATGAGAGATAAATGGTCTTACTTTCTCCTCCTCCTTCTTTACTGTTTTCAAATTGGCTTTGAAGTCGAAGGACTCTTTGTGTTTGGCACCCAGGAGAACACTGAGCATAGCCTCAGCTGAGATCTTCACTCTCTTCAGCGCAGGCCTCTTCATCTTTGCCTTCATCTCAGTGATCTTCCGAGTCATTTCCTCTATCTGTTCCAGGAAACACCCCAATTTTAGCCAGTTATGTTATTTTTATTGAAATTGTATAGGCATTATTAGTGCAAACTGATGCTTGAAACCATTAGAGGGTGGTCTTCCTGCCATCTGTGTCACTACAGCAGTGGGCATCAACCCTATTCATTGCCTTAAGTTCTTGATCAGCTAAAAGAGGTGTGTTAGATTTTTGTAGAGCAGTTATTGGCACTTCAGTGTAAGGCCTTCTCACCTGGTTATAATATTTCTCCTTTCGCAAAACAAATATCTGTGCTCAAATGAGAACCAGAAATCAAATGGCCTAAAAAGTGCATATTGAACTACCATCTTCAATTCCTCATACCTCTTTGTCATTTTTAGACACCTTAACGCCAGTGTCATAGCGCTCCTCATCAATTACATCAATCTTATGATGTAGATCTTTGCAAAGATCCTGAATCAGAAGGAAAGACAAAGAAACATGGGTGATAAGAAAAAATGGACTAACCCTTTAAAAGGACTAATTGAAATACTTGGACATTCCAAATTGTAATTAAATATAGTAAATATTAAATAAAGGGATAAATTGAGATGGTAAAGTGTGGAGCTTTAAGATGGCTGTAACTTTACCTGCAGTTCCTGGACTGACAGTCCCGACAGCTTTAGAGGTGGAACCCTCTCGCTCAGGGTGACCTCTCTCTCTTTCTTCTTTTCTTCCTTCTCTACTATGAGCATCTCCTGGGCTCTGTTTAGCATCTTGATCTATAAGGAAACAGACATTGTAACTCCAGGTATACCAGGTATAACGTGACAGTGTGTGTAATTATTTATTCACACCTTCAACCCAAGCCGACGTCCTGAGGAGATCTTGGACTTTCTCTGAGGGATTCACAAAGCACATTTTCAATATGACTTGGATTGGATGAAATGTTAGTTACTTTGCCCCTCCTTTGTGCATTTCTGGTTTGTATGCATGCATTAAATGCGAAGATTGGGTGCTTTAGTGCTTAAGCAGACGAAATACAACAACCCTGAAACTCCTCTTTGTTACATATGTAAGAAAAAGAGCCCAGTTCCCATTACCCCCCATGTACATGTAGGCATACCACTGGAATATATGATGGCCGGCAGAGTTCACCTAGATGGCTAATGGTGCTAGCATTTTAGCCTGAATATCCAAGTTATAACAGTATAAGTACGTGAAAAAGGTGAAAAAAGGGCCTTTGTGGGCCCTGTTTTTTTTTTTTTTTAAATGAACTCTCATGAGTTTTTCAGCTGATCCCATTAGCTAGTTAGTGGTGTTAGCTGCACAGGAGTTAGCTAGCATTTCAACATTTTGGTTCATCCAAAGTATTTCCTTACCTGGCTCTCTAAGTCATAAAAGGTATCAATGCTTTATACAGGTTGCATTGTACATACATGTCTAAGAGGGACATTGCTAACATTGCTTAGGCTAACTTCAGTTTCTTTTCAGTAATCAATTTCTGCATCTTGGAAAAGTGCTGCCTGTGTTTACTACTACATTCTAGTTTACTATATGTTTTGCAGGGAATTATGTATATAGGTATATGTATATATGTCCTGGAAAAGTGCTGTTTTAATGTGATATTTGTCATTAAGTTTTTTTGTGCGTATTGCTCACAGTAAATATATCTGACTGCACTGGGTTATAAAAAAAAATATTAATGCAGAATGATGGACATTTGTACAAGTATGAAACAATCGAATATTGTACTTTTAAATACATGCATGATATGTTATATGTTGCACTTAGTACACTTCATACATTTTTTGAGCTTAGTGTTATAAATTTCTACCATTCATTCATTCTTAAACCAGAAACTAAGCTCATCATTCATTTGCTGTCATTTAAAGATTTTGAAACTCACCGGTCTGTTTGAGGAGAAAAACAAAGAAAGGTGGCAAGAAGTTACTTAAAAGTAAAAACAATTTTTAACAATTAGAATTGTTACAGTTGTATTTGTTTCATTCGTAGAATCACTTACGCCTCAGCCATTTGTCCTTGTGAGTCCTGTTTCTGAACAAAAAAAAAGCAAGAAAAAATATTTTAAATACATAAAATGATTTTAAAAAAATAGCATGATGCTAAATCATTACAAGCATTTTTTTCCATTAATCTAAAACTGGATTCAAGGTGCAGTTAACTCCAAGCCATTCAGCTGAAACTAGGTTGAAGGGGGGAGATGTCTCATACTTCAGAGAGTAAATAAAGATAAAAGATGAAAATCATTACCCAGTGGCAGCTTTTTCATTACTACAGATTTCACGTGTACAGAAAATAAAGCCATAAGATTCTGAAACACCTCTTATCGGATGTGAAATTATATAAAGCCCTGGATGAATTTTCACGGATGATAGACTGTATATTGATCTTTAAACCATTGTGACATTTTATTATTTATCTTCAGTGGAACAGCTCCTGCACGTAGCGCTCTGGAGTTTTAGCAGTTGTAAATCGGCATGGATCGTGACCAGTTTCAGTGGCATCTGAATAATTGAAAGAATGGCTCGAGTACACCTCACTTGTCCAGCAGTGCTTCACTGAACAGGGTTTTAACATAGAAGTGCCAATATCTGCAGTGCAACACTTTTGGGAATTATTCAAAGCATGCATTTTTTTTTGGTCTCAGACATACAAGAGTGACCATTTATCCTCTGATAATGACTGAAATGAGACATACCTTTTTGAGGAAGAAAAGTCGAGCGCGAGTACAAACTGGCTGGAGGTGGAAAGAGGAAAATCATTCAGATTTATAGCTTAATGCCCATGTGAGTGTCTCACTAAAATAGACTTCTGCCTGTGACATTCGGCTGGTCACTCTGTGTAGCTTCCAAACACGATTCATGCAGTTAAGTGTGGTATAATAAAACAGCTTTTATTGGACTTGAGACATGCAGGGGCAGCGGTGTGGTGGAACTAGGATGCCGCCTGTTGAGGCCAGAGATGAAACTGAATTCCATGAGGTATGTCATGATGGCACATTGTGATGCACTGAGACAAAGAGTGAGACACACTCATGTGACGTAGGTTGAGAAGGTTTTTGTATGACACTGTCTGAAGATTTAGATGTTATTGTTGAGACTTGAAGAGTGACAGGAAGCTGGTTTGATCCAAAGACCAATCCAAAGATCTTTTCAGGTCTCATTGGGCATCTCAGTTTACAACTCACTAATTCAGTGTAAAGAGAAACTGATAGGAGTAGATATGTACTACAAAATGTCAAAGGTCCAAGTCTGGATTTCATCTGGTTATGATTAACACGAATGAAATGACATGAAACAATTCTTAGGTCAATTAGGCTAATTCCTCAGAATTACACCAATGTGATCATTTCCAAGCACCATGGACAAGCAGCTTATCTGGGATCTCCGCAGCGTAAATCAGTAAATTTTATTTAGACGTTTGGAAACAGGTGGAAGCTTTGTCTTATAAGTAATGTGAGCTCTCTGTGTGGACTGTGTCCATGACAGAGGTGTCAAGAATTATCGCCGGCCCTTTGCCGCTGACTTATTTTTAGCCTAATGTCCACTGATAGCATTTGGACAAATGCAACAAGTCCCTTTACTTAAAATGGCTTTGCGCCGTGATCTCGTTAAGCTATGAAACTGGCAGCGGACCCTAGGTTCAGATATCATATAATACAATGTTCATATGCAGCACTGGTCGGAATCTGACTGTGTGAGTCCAAGAAACTTTGGTGTTGTATCAAATAATTCTGTTATAAGGTTTCACATCCGTCATGAACCAAAACACACTTTTGTTCATCGAGGTCACTTATCTTCACAATTACTTGTTTATATTGAGTGCTTTAAATTAGGAAAACCTCTTAAGATCAGTCTAGCTTGCCTCATCAGAATTTCGCGAAGGTAGGAACCTGTTAGAAATCTATATGTTCTACCACTATGCATGACTGATGTGGAAGCTTGAGGCAAAATTCCACCCTGAAACACTTTAACCCTGGAAGACCCAGACCACCTTATCATAATAGGAAAATATCACCATTGGCTAAAATGATGACAGACTCAGTGAACCCAAAAACAGGTGTTTTTTTTTTTTTTTTTTTAATTAACCCTTTCCTACTACATATTATGAAATAGTCCTTATGAGACCTCTTGGGATGTCCACTAATGTCCACCAACCAATGAATAAATATAAGGGTGAAATAAAAGTTATGGGTCAAATATGACCCCAGGGGTGCTCCAGGTTAAATATGATTGTATGTATTTGCTATGTATTTGGTGATTCTGTTTTTGTTTGTTGGTTATTGATGTGTTTTTGGTCTTCCTGTGAAAAATTTGCTGACAGGTCACAGGTGGACATTGCTAGCACAGATGATGGAGTTTAATAGGATTAAAAAACTGAATCAAACTCAAACATACAGGATAACTGTTGGTTATTATCTGTTTCTGTCAGTTAGCTCCTAAAACCAAAAGAGCATGAATGCCTTGTATCACATATTGTTTTCCAAAGTCGTTCCAAATGAGGAAAGCAAATGCTGGACTCAAAGATTCCAGATTGCAGTGCAGCTATCCAATTTACGAGATAACAAGCACGATGGCATTGATGTGATGGCGGTATTAGAAACGAAGGCTGAAACTTTGGAAATTGATGTGTTTGTGGAGAGAGATTTACAGATTAAGAAGTAAGGGAGCCAGACAGAGGAAAGGATTAAAGTGCTGCTGCATCGCTTAGTTTAGGTAAAGATGAATTCCTGTGTGCAACACTATGAACCTGCAGTTGAACAGCATTGTGGGTAGGAATTCAATTCTGTGGACATCATAATTGCACTGTATTACGCGGTGTACATGCTACATAATGTTTATAAATGCATCCCTAATGAGTAAGCCTGTGGTGATGGTGACAGGAAAAAAAACTCCCTGAAACTCCCTGGGGCAGGGGGTAGCTCAGGGAGTTGCTCAGGGGGTTAAGACGTTGGACTACTGATTGGATGGTTGGGAGTTCAAATCCAAGTACTGCCAAGTTGCCTCTGTTGGGCCTTGAGCAAGGCCCTTAACCTCAAATGCTCAGTCTCATAAAAATGAGACAAAAATGTAAGTCTGCAAAAATGTCTGTAATGTAATGAAAGAACATGAGGAAGAAACCTCCGGATAAAGTGAATCTAAATAACCCGCTTCAATAACTGTGTATTTTATGATCAAATGTGCATTTGTGTAGCCAGGAAACTCATTATTGTTTTAACATGAAGTTTGTTGTGTTGAAGTTATATGGGACTATAATAATAGAACAGTCATAAATTACATTTCGTAATTGTAAATATTGCAATATTCAAGTTATTTGGAGTGAATTTTTCTTTTAACTGATGACCACCGAGAAGAGAATTTATACAGCAGTGTGAATAAATAATCATGCAAGACTAAACAAGACACTGATGTTCACTTTTTATTTGTTTAGATTAAACAGCGTTGAAATGCATCAATGTGGGTTTTACTGGCCAGCGTCAAATAGCTTCTTCCTGCCCTCCATACCAGACATGGCCTCCACGTTCTTACGCCAGTCAGTCACCTCCTCTTTCTGCGGGAAAGAAAGCATTTCCCGCATTTAAAACAAGACAGAAATGAATAATAACACCTACACTTCACAACACAAAGATGGTAATTGGTTATGGTTAATTTGACTCTAATACCATTTGACAGCTACTGATTTGTGATTAACGGTCCTATCCTCAGGCTTCAGTCTGACCAGCTGATACTTTTAACTATTGTTAAATTCTCTTAAAGTGTTTTATGAGAGATTGATCAGGAGAGTAGGCTGGGGAGGATGTGCAAGGTGTTCCTTATAAACATGATGATATGAAATGTAAATCGACCACATTTATTCAGTTTTATAGCTGAATGGTGAATCTAATTGCCTCAACATGACTGTATTCCTCAGATTATTCAGAGCATCTCTTAATGTTTTAGCTAAATTGACCACATTGTTTATCTTTCAAAAGTAGTGATTTATGTATTTATGTTTTATTGTATATAAGTTTTTTTCTGAAGAACGCGCTACTCGCTCTTGTTTTTTTGGATGATTTCTTTTGACATTTTCTTTTCATATATACAGTATATACATTTATCTCCCTCTGAAATTTTATACATACATCCACAGTCAGAAATCACAAATCAAGAATATTTAGTCGGCAAATTATTCAGTAAAATTCTTCTGGGTTTATCATATAAGCTTTTGAAGTTTTAGATATCAGGTAGGTTATTGCACAATATTAAATATAATGTTGCATAAATATGTGTTACTTATAGGGTTAATGGATGCAGAATCTCTTACTGTGTCATGTTTTTGGGGTTTTTTTGCATTTTAGTATCATTACATCACCATATTTCCCTCCCTACAGCATCCCTTACCTTCTCTTCTTCTTTCTTGACTGTTTTGAGGTTGGCCTTAAAGTTCACAGACTCCTTGACTTTGCTTCCCAGAAGAGCACCCAGCATGGCATCAGCTGAAATCCTCACCCTCTTCAGGGCAGGTCTCTTCATTTTCCCTTTGAGGTCAAAGATTTTCTGGGACAGCTCTGCAATCTAAGGTAAGCATATACTGTATATATATATATATATATATATATATATATATAAATTTTTAATGAGAAAATTTAAGCATACTGATTACATTTACATTACATTACATCTACAAAAGGAAACTATATAGGCATGATTCGACTGTGTTTTAAAATAAAAAAATAAATAACGCAAATTTGTGTAATCCTCTATAGTTTTGGAATTTGTACCTCTCTGTCATTTTTGCCCACTTTGACTTCAATGTCGTATCTCTCTTCATCTACCTTGTCAATCTTTTGGTGGAGTTCTCTGCATAGTGCCTGAGGATGAATCACACAGCACGGTCATTCCCTCATCAAATGCTCTTTTGCTCTGTTAGAGTTCATTAAAATGTACAGCTTGTCATGTTAGCAAGAAGCTCATGGCAAAAAAAAAAAAAGCGACCTAATACAAATTACTGACACTGGAGACTCCATCCACCCAGCCATCCATCCGTCCATTCAGAATCTATACTGCTCATCCATTAAGGATCATGGGGAAGCTGGAATCAATCCCAGCTGACTTTTTGGGTGAGAAGCGGGGAGCACTCTGGGAAGGTCGCTAACCTATTGCAGGGCTGACACCGAGACGAACAGCCATGCACACTCACATTCTCACCTATGGGCAATTTAGAGGAGCCAGTTGGCCTAATCTGCATGTCTTTGGACTGTGGGGGGAAACCGGAGCAAGTGAAGGAACCCCACGCAGGCCCAGGGAGAACATGCACCTCCACCCAGAAAGAATGAAAATATGCCCTACGTATTAGCGTTTAAACCCAACCTGTACTTCCTGTGCTGATAAGCCCGAGAGTACCAGAGGAGGATTTCTCTCACTCAGAACTCTTTCTTTCTCCCTCTGTTTCTCTTCCTTCTCAGTCACAAGTAGTGAACTTGCCTTCTTCAGTATTTTAGTCTGAAAAGAGATTCAGTTGTTTTTACTGCTCATTTTAGTGCAACATATTTTCTATGCCATTCATGTGCAAGATATACCAGTGGGAAATTCTGTGCATTTCTGGAAGGACGGACTCTAAAGACAAACCTTCAGGAACAACCTTCGGGATGCCGTGATCTTGGGTTTCTGTTTCTAAAAATAAGGGCGTACAGTAGCAGTGTTGAGCTGGCACAGATTCATACTAGGAAAATATAGTAACCAGTTAAACTCCGGGCTTTTGTTTACTTATTATTGAGTCACCACTTTAAGCAGTTCAGTAAAAATTGTGAAATTAATAGAAAATGAGAAAGGAAAGAAATTCTTAATCTTAAGGAATTAAATGTTTATTTTCCCTTTGTTTTGTTCTAATTAATAATTATTAGTGGTCTTACTAGTATTAGTAATCGAATCAATAAAGCATTGCTAGTGGACTCCACTTTTTATATTACTACCAAAAAATAACAAATGCAGCATTCTCGATTGTTTGAGCAAGAGCACTCTCTCAGCAGTATCTATAGCTTTAGTAGAAAACCACACTACAGGAAAGTTGCAGTAGAGTTTTGCTGACTCACCAGTCTTGAGTTGTAGATTATTGGTGAGAAAGATGACAAGAAAGCAATACAGTGTTGAAAAAATATGGAAATGTTGAAACTTGATGGAAATTAGACACGACTAGATAGATACTCACGCTTCAGACATTGCGACTTCCTGTTAAATAAACATAAATAGGAAACAGAATCTGTGTGACTAATCAGCAGAAATCTTTATTAATGAAATTTTGAGTTTGCAGTCGTGTCATTTTTATAGGACAGAATAATGTTAAGCTTGTGTATCCTAGGGGTTTGTTCTCTCCCACAAGTACAAATGCTCTTCTATGACTTTACAAGGGATGTACAGCATATCTTTATATCTTTGCCTAAACAAAAAATAAAGTGTTTAATAACGTGTTTAAGTAAAGAATTTCTGTATTATCAAATAGTTAACAATAGCATTATTCAAAATGTGTTAAGGTTAAGAGTGCGGCATACATAAGCAACAAATAAAAAAAAAAAAACATTATAGAAAATGTCCCAAGTGGTTACTCTAACTAAAGGTGACTTAAAGTGGTATAACAACTTGGTAAGGCTTAACAGATATTAGAGGTGGATATATTTTAAGCCAGATTACATGAGAACAATCAGAGCTCTGAACACTCAGATTCTTCTGCTCAAAGAAATAAACCACAGAGGTCATTTTATACACTGGTTTTTATTATAGTGGAGTAAATCATTCAGTAAAGTTATGAAAACTTACCTGAGGTGTGCAGAAAAATCTCAAGGGTATGAGCAGCCTGTGGCAATGCAACAATGAGACGATGCCGCTTCAGGTTTTATGGCTTCAGTGGCCTCTTATAAGTGGAGCATTAAAATAGACTAGACCCCTTGAAGCTCCTTTTACTTAGCCTGCCCACTACCTGGGTCAGATACTTTCCCAATTGTTTGACCTACAAGGGGTGAAGCCTGCCAGAATGAAGATGAATGAATGAGCCAACTGTGTCTGCAAACCATATACTGCGATTTAAACCTTGTTATGATTTTGAAACTAATTTCAATTGAGTAGAACCTGGCTCCAATAAAAGGTTTTTTTTTTAATGGGAACAGTGTAAATAAAGTCACAGGCAAACAACATGTGGAATCTCAGTATATTTTAGTAGCTACAAAGCAACACTTTGGTCTGAATGAAAGCAGATCTTGTGATCAATTGAGAGGACTGGATGGAAAAATAAAGCCAGAACTATTTCATTAACACATTGTATCATATTTAATTGTGGAATGCCGTTACACTGTGAGCTGTTTTTCCAAGTGACTAGAAAGGTTTGCAATATTCGCCATCTTACAACGTAACACTACACCACAAAAGGTCAAGTACAGTTCATCCATCTCTTAACACATTCATTTTACATATGGATCGGATCGACGCACACGGTATATTTCTATGCAACACAGAAGGAATAGGATAAATTTGTGCTGACAACAGCTAGTTTAACATGTTCTGAGACCCAACACAACTTTAGAATACAAAACGTTTCGCTACATTCATAAATACATGGAAGGTCACAGATGGCAAATCATTTTTACACGCAAATTGAATTTGCACAGTTATGATTTCCTTCATTTTCCACAAAGATATCTTCTTGACATGTTCTCAAGCTTGCCATCTATTTGTTATGAGTTTGCAGTTAATGTCGCTTAACTATGACACAGTATTACACAAAATGAAACACTCGGCTATTCTAACATCTTTACAGCCGACCCTTCTGCATTGTGAAAGGATTTATTGCCCAGCATTAAAGATCTTCTTTCTGCCTTCCATACCAGACATGGCCTCCACGTTCTTACGCCAATCGGTCACCTCTTCTTTCTGTGGAAAGGAAACTCGTAATGAGGTGTGCTTACTCGAACACATTGTTCATGATACTGAGTTCCCCTCCTGGTGTCACGTCAGCTTAAAGCTTACCTTCTCCTCCTCTTTCTTGACTGTCTTCAGGTTGGCTTTAAAGTCTGCCTTTGATGACATTTTCGATTCAGTCAGAGCACCCAGCATAGCATCGGCAGATTTCTTCACCCTCTTCAGTTTGGTTCTGTTCATGGTGCCCTTTAACTCTCCAATCTTTTGCGTCAGCATTTGGATCTACGGCAGAACAGCTTTTGTGTTAATGAAGATTTTCAGATTGACTCCGTCAATTCCTGCCAGATGTTTCCTTGTTCAGGACTTACTACGAATTATTTATCCAATGTAGTGACTTTAATCGGAGCAGTTCATAATTACAGGATATGTGTTCAGACCCAGTGATTGCACCCTGGGATCTGAAAGGGTTAAACAATGTGTTGAGTGACTGGACTCATCACATAAGTACTTCTGCATTCTTCTCTTCAGTACTGCTCCTGCATTTCCAGTACTTTCATTATAAATCGCATAATGGCAGGATTTTACAGTCAGTTCAGTGTCTGCAAGAATGTCAGTGATGTTCATCAGATATGCAAGTATAGTAGCAAAGCCTCTTCTAGCAAGCTGAGGAAAGGCTTCAAACTGGGACTTTCATCATTCACACCCAACTGTGAAGGTGAAAATATATATACCTCATTAAAAAAAACTTTGTATAAATGCTAGAATAAGGCTTACTCTACAGCACTTAACGATTGTAAGCAGTATCAAAGCTGCACTATTTCATAAAAGAATTGTCATAGCACCGAATACTACTAGCAAAGATTCTAAAGCACTACATGCTAAGATAGCTTACTGGCTGGAAAATACGCTGATAATCAGGAAGTACGGACGTTCGACACTACGGGCGCCATTTTAGTAAGCTGCCCTTTCATCACAGAGGCCAGATACCGTGGGAAACGTGGAATTTTTCTGAAATCATCTTTTTGTTTCTTGTTTTGATGGATTAGCCTCGTTTGTATTATGATAAATTATGACATCCTGTGTTAAGATGACATCAATAGATTATTTGAGCGGATTGTTTGATTTTT
>JAQMCW010000002.1:19373083-19388882 GCA_030068335.1 Chrysichthys cranchii
ATGTGTGGGTGTGGGTGTGTGTGTGTGTGGGTGGGTGGGTGTGTATGTATATAAACATCACATTTTTTGTTGTGTACTATGGATATACTGAAGCTTGCTTCATAGAGAGACCATTGTTTAACATTTATGGAAGGAGTCTCCAGTATCAGTACTTTGTTACAGTCAGTAAACTTTCCCACATGACAAGCTGCAGTTTTTTTCTTATTAACTTAAAGAGAGAGAACTGAAGAGTTGGTGAGGAAATGACTTTTTATAGCTGTTATAACATAAGTGATGACAGGAACGAACTTGTTTTGCGGATATTAAATAAAACAGCATTAATTGTTACTGTACATGGATAAAAAGTCTTATGGGTTTTTCATTAATAAATGTAAAATTATAATAGTTAACAATTTGCCACGAGGCATAAAATGCTTCATGATCTCCTGTTTTTGGAAACTAATTCACCTGGAGACAGGATCACACCATTCCATTGTGGATTGTTTTCCTCTGACAGCATGTACACCCTGTAGTGTTTTATTCTTGACATGGTATATAAGAATAGGACTCACTTTCAGGAGTAGCCGGCGAGTGGCTGAGATCTTGTTCTTTTTCTGAAATAAAAAAAAGTTCTTTATGTTATTGTTTAAGTGAAACATGAATTCCAGTTATTAACCTCACAGCTTGTGTCCTGCTCAGTGTTACTAGTGTAAAGCATGCCATTCAGTAACTATTAGGAATTATTAAGGGACTGCAGTTAAACTAATACAAAATGTATAATATGCAGCTATGAGAGAAAATAAACTTGCAATTGGAGTTAAAGGGGTTAAAAGTGATTCAAAAATGGCATTGTATTGTATAATGTGTAACAACTGTGATGTAGAAGACTTCATGGGGCAACTTACCGGCCTGGGTTGTTATGTGGAGGGGGAAAAAAACAAAAAAGAAAGCAAATATTGATCAACTGAATAAACATTCCCTTGACTAATAATCTTGAATATGATTATATAATAAGCATCAAGTTGTCATGTTACCCTTCAGACATAGTTCCCTTCACGCCCTTTAAGAAAATGAAAGCAACGTGTTATTGATGCTAAATAAATACAGTTAGAAACAATTAAATAAAGTTTGGTTGGTACTCATTAGGAAAAATTGCCTAATACCAATACCATTCACCAAGATGACGTAAAGCAAGTTTGTCCAAATTCTATATTCTATTAATACAGATCTGTAGTGCAGCACATGATGTTCCCTGTTCTGTATATTTGTTCATGTTATATTGTAGTTGCTTATTTGAAGGCCAGGAGTTGCTATAAGTGGTCCCGTCTGGCTATATTTGAACATTGCTCCCGTTCCTTCCTCTCTCACAGATACGCTAGCAGCTGCAGCCTTGATGGCAACCAGACCTACCATAAAAATCTTGGCTCCCAGGATCAAAATCTTTTTTAGAGGTAATCATACGACAGAAGCCTGTCTTAGCTTTTGTCCTTGCAACCCAAGAAGGATATCATAGGAGGCTAGACGGCTATGCATTCTTCCCCCATTTTATCGTTCTTTTAAATATTTCCAACACCAGTCTGGTTTATGATTTGTGAGGTCAGTCACCTCTTTAAGAAATTCCCCCCATGCCAACACCTTTCAGCCAGTGAGTGACAGGTGATTATGCCAGCACATAAAATCAGAGCTAATAAAGGAGCAGATACAAAGGGCTTTAGGTGACTCCTCAAGGTCTCCACAGGAGCAGTGGGCCTGAGGTCAAATGTTTAGGGTAAATAATGTGCCAGATGTACGGTACTTGAAAACCCGGTCCTGGACCTTTAGTGCACGTTTAAGGGCTCATTAGCTGATTAGCTGAATCAAGCGTGTTGAGAGCATGGAAATATTTGAATTAGTGCCCTATAAAAGGTTAAAAAAAAACCCTACTACAGTATTGGGATTTACTAAAAATGTGGAGTGAAAAGTTAGCAGTGGAAAGGCATGGAAAAAGTTGTTTTTGTAGCTTCCCTTATTTCCCTTTAAGAATTAAAAATTTGGGGGAGGAGAATATTTAAATTAGTTATGCAACATGATATACTAAGGTTTGCAGTAGTCAATGTACCTCTGACTGTACCACTATTTAACCCATTTTGTGCTTGACATGGCTGCTATAGTTGTTGTTTTGGTCGAAGACACCACTGAAAACAAAAAAATATTCTCCACACATATTAATTTATATGGAATGCCAGAGAAAGTGGTTATCAGAGCATACCAACTGCCAAGGCACGTTATTCTTAAGTGTAAGTAGGAAGGTGCAGAATTTAAAGACTAGGAATATAGAGATATGTCTTAGAACACAAGACATGAAGAAGATCTAGACAAACGTGGTATAACAACAGACAAGAGCACAACAGAGAACATGGCATAAGAAAAAAAAAACTTGGCAAAATGTTCATATACAACAGATCAATGGCATGTGACATGAAGTGGCTGGTGGGTAATGTAGTCCAGGTGTTGACATGACAGCTACTTCCAACAGTCCTTTTTTTTCTTCTTCTTTTTTTAAATTGTGACCTCATGCAAATTGGCCCTGCTAATAAGTCTGGCCCATACATGTTTCAGAAATTCATGACATGTTTTTGGGCATCATTATCCTCTAAAAAGTGGTTAAATTTAGGCTTGTGTGTTGTTTGGTGCAGTTGCCTGGTGTGCAGATTTCACAGAATTTGGATGCTTTAAATCTCTTTAATCTCTTAAGTATGATGTTTTTTTTAACCACTTATTGATATGTTTTATGTATAACAGCATGCGTAATTAGAATCATTACGAGCTCTTTGGGAATATGAAATGTTTAATAATGCCTGCTTTTGTTACACTGGTCTGGCAATCCAAATACACCACAAACACATAATTTCTTTCCACTTAACAAAGAAATTACCTACATTTAACAGCACATTATATTGTAATATCATCTGCAATCAAGCGCAAGAGATTTTTAATAGGATTTACTTACAATATCTTACACGACATGTTAGTTTTATTAAGGTTTAAAAAAAAACTGGGTATATAAGCCATTTACACTTTAGTGAAAAATTGATCGTTAGTGAGAGAGTGATCTTTTCACACTGGTTTATAAACCACAGTTTTACACCTCACGCAGAGCAGATTTACTCAGAGGTCTAAGACCACAATGCGTGCAACGTTTAAGCTCATCGACGAGCACATTGTGTGCTTCCTCACTGAGTAAATCTGACACCATTTGGGTCTAGTTGCACTCCTCCATTCAGGTTTGCTGAGCAGCACCAAACAAACTAGCTGTCAGCCTCAGCAAACCGTTTACAATCCGTATGCAGTTCTTGCTATCACACTTTCACTCGCAGATAGGAAGGAACTGTAACCGTTTCCTTGTAACTAAGGTGATTCCATGTACATAGTCTATCTGTTATCTGGAAATTTATATATCTACATACATACTGGTAACCACCCCAGCGACAAGGAATAATTCAGCTTAGTACTTTCATTTCAAGACAAATGATATTATCTACCCAAAGTCCTTGAGTTGTAAGTACAGTAACCATCTCATGCCATCTCATATCTAGCCTTATTAAACAAGTCATGATCCAAACCTACCTTGACTTGGATGAGAGAGAGGGAGAATGAGCTGTGTGGCGAGGCCAGAGAAGAAAAGGCATTTTATGATTTTTGGACGATAGATTTATGGCTCGAATGCTCTCTTGTGAATGGCTAACCAAAATAGAGCTGTTGAGATATTTCTGTTACGCATTTGTGTCCGCTTCACGTGTGCGTTAGCACGGGGGCATGTCCTTCATCTCTGACTCCACCAGTCCTAGCTCACACACACACACACACACACACACACACACACACACACACACGCACGCACACACACGCACACAGGGACATGTTTGGAATTTTCAAAATCCACATAAATCTGAGACGCACATGAAAATCATCAGAAATGTTGATGTCACCTACTGTGTACTACACCAACATGAACATTCAAGCAGATACGATCAGATCACATGGCTACAGCTCGTTATTGTAACACGTGAACACAAATCCATGTCAATATTTAGTAGTCCTTATCACAAAGGTTTTTCAATTGTATGACCTTCTTGTAAATACTGAGAAAAAGGCGTCTGTTAACATCAGCCGTGCCGCTGAAGACCATAAATGCAGAATGTGTTGAGCTGGTATGTGTGGTATGAGCTGTAGTAATGGGCTGGGGGCAAGATATAACTCAAGGGCCCTTACCTGCTCACTTGTGGACTGTAGCATGGTTTGAACAGGCATTTGGTTGTAAGTAATGTTTGTGTTAACATATTTATTAATTACAAATACATTTTTCCAACATTCAAAACATTTACCATGCAACTGCTGCTCGATCACCAACCACTGTGTATGGATGACAGTCGTCCTAGTTCCTTTGTCTTTATGGATGACGTAAGTGCTGATTAAAGAATGCAGATGTATTCTGAAATGTTTAGGATTATATTATCTGACCAGATTCAGTCAAATGTTGGTGTCACAGTGCAGATAGTGATCCAAAGCATGATTCCGAAAGCAAGTCAAATCACCTAATTGAGCATGCATTTGACTAGTGGATGGTAAATTAAAGAGCTGCAGGATGCCACAAGGACAAGTAGGAAATGAAGACAGCTGAAGTAAAAGCCTGGGAGATCATTAACAGGGACGAAACCCAGCTCCTGCTGGTGATGTCTGTGGGGTCCAGATTTCCAGCAGTCACTGACGGACTAAATAAATAATAAATAACAATAATTTTGTCAATGTCTAAATATGTATGGACCTGACTGTAGACATTGCTGTTCTATTTTCAATGCTTACTTTGTACGCCAGTAGTATTACTCTGCTTAGTTGCATTGTATTCGCATTACACTTGTGCTTGTACTCTGTGCAATGACAAAGAAGGTTGAATCGGAACTCATCTAATGCATTTGGACGACTCACCGAACCCTATTTGTTAGTGGTTATAAAGTATGCACAACCAAACCTTTCCTTGTGTAATTCATACCATTAAGACTGCTTTTGTACAAGGTAAAGTCAAAAAGTAAAGGCAAGTTTTAAATTACACGATAACCCAGAGAGCACATGACAAAGCAAGAAATGGAGACATCTGTCTTCTTCAAAAGTCAGCCCTCTGTGAAGGGACATGAAGTGCTCTGTTCTGGAGCATTTCCAAACACATGGGTAAACAGTGAACTGTGAAAATTACTGTGCATTGCTGTGAAATGAATTAAACTTGCAGTTCAGGGCAAAAGAGGAGCAATGATGTCCAAAAAAGTCTTGCACGTCCTCATACAGCAGCACCAACAGTAGAGACAATGCAACGGCTCGGGTTCGACTGTCTTCCACGTCCTCCTTACAGCCCGGATCTGGGGCCGAGCAATTCTTACATCTTCGGTCCACTGAAGGAGGCGCTACACGGTCACAGATACACCTCTGATGATGAATAAAGGATGTGGTGCTCACCTGACTTCGTGAGCAACTGAAAAACATCTTCTCTGCAGGAATCCAGAAGCTAGATGAACGATACAAAGAGTGCGTCGTCTCGCATGGGGACTATGTGCAAAAGTGATATGTTCAATCTCTCACAGTTGCTTCTATTAAAGCGGTTAAATGTATTTTGTCTTTTACTTGTTGATTCTCCCTCATTCTATCTGGTCTGATCAAATTGGCCCTCTGAACATTTCTATTATTAAAAGATCTATACAAATAAACGTTAATTGAATTCATGTTACACTGAAATCTTATTATCACAAATTTCACCCGTATTCCTGTAATTACACACAAAACCTCTTAGCAAGAACGAACTATTACTAAGAATAAGTCTAGAAGTGTGTTATCTTTATGCGCAGTCCCATTGTTATCTGTAGCTGGCTAAGTGACAGGAAGTGAGTGACAGTGGGAGGCAATGAGGCTCCTCAAAGCTTCTTATAATCCTTATCTATTTGCAGGTCTGTTTCAAATAATATTTCATATTTGTCATGTTTGTCTGCATTAGATATACTGTATTGTACTGTATATTGTATGTATATAACTGATTCTATGGCATTTGATAATAAATTATGTTGTGTGTCCTGGATCAACCCGTAATGACGCTGTAAAAAGTACTAATCAAATTATAAATAAAGCATGCCAATGCTTTCACAATAGATGAGAGAAAACAATATGGCACATTTAGAAAATTTGTAACGTTGCCACATTTATTGCTGATATGTTGCTCCCTACTGCCCTCTAGTGGGTATTTCTATAATGCTTATTATAAGATAAGGCATAGAGTATGATTGAGATAAACATACATGTCCATGTTAGACAGATGTAAATTTATCTTCTGTAACTTTATTACTTTAATTAGATATACTCTATTAAGGATATGTACAGATGACATGTTTCTTTAGCAAGGAAATGAGCATTTAAAGGAATGGAAATAACTGCCCAGGTGTGTGTCACATGAAATTTCAAAGGTTCCAATGCTGCAGTTATCTGATCTTCTGATTTCCTGTTTACCCTCTGTGAAAAAGCTCTTCACTCTTCAGCCATCACCATCAGGACAGTTCATTCTGCTTGTGCATTCGGTCTTACATTTTAAAAAGAGGATGTTTGTCCTTTTGGTGCTCTCGAGTATGATTGTATGGATTTCTCCTCTTGGGTTGATACAGCAGCCTCCACTGCAGTGCTCTCAGGAAGTGAGAAGACATTTCTCTTCATATATAAATACTTTATGTTTATGTTGTGAAATCTGAATTTGACTAATCTGATTCACTACTTTTTCTTTGTTAGGGCTTGTCCTGCAGGGTCGAACTAAGTAAGTATCCCATTTCGTTGCATTTTTTATTTTTTTATTTATTTTTTATTAAAGCTTTGAGAGCCACAGGAAGAGAAAGCTTTTATTCAGTGGTGCCAAATTAACAAGAAGGACACAAATATATGTAGAAATATAGTCTAGAATTAGAACGTTTAAGTAGGAAATGAGTATAAATTACCTGAGAAATGTTTGGTAGATTTATATTATTGGATGCATATTTAGATCTAACCAAGAAAGGCTAGTCTAGTTTACTCTAATGAGGTCCATGGAGCACACAATAGGTATTTGTCTAGCACTGTCTAATATTAACTATAGGACAAAGCTTATAGTTAAATTACAGCTTAGAGTAAATTACAGTCATGCTTAAGTAACTGCTTGGCTAACAAGTCCCGATAGGGTCTGATGTGTCTTTTTTCCCATTATTTACAGCGATACCTGAACGTTTGTGAACCCTTTAGTATTTTCTATATTTTTGCATAAATTTGTCCTTAAATATTCTCAGATTTTCACACGTCCTAAAACTATATAGAGAGAACCCAATCAAACAAATGAGACAAAAATATTATACCTGGTGATTGTTGAGGAAAATCATCCAATATTACAAAACTGTAAATGGCAAAAGTATGTGAACCTCTAGATTCAGATAGTATCGTGCAGAAATAACTGCAACTTAATGTTTCTAGTAACTGTTGATCTGTCTCTCACAACATGTCTACTGGATTACGGTCTTGGCCTTTCCCAAACAATACCTTTTTAGCTATTCTTTGACTTGCTAACTGGATTCTCTTTATCCTTTATTCTTTTTAGACTTAGGTAGGTAAAAATCTATTCGACAAGAGGAGAGTTTCGATCTCATTGCAGATGTGTGTCTTAATTCGATCAAAAGAGATGAAGAACATATGTCTAAAACATCCTGTAAAGTTCTACCACACTTACAGTTACTTAAATACACTGTAATTCTTCACTATATCACCATCAGCCTTTCCGTGCTTTACTCAGACAGCCTGTGCTGTTCAGCTGAAGACTGGGTGAAGCCGAGATCTGAGGCTCCGAGTCCACACCCCATCGTAGACGTTAAGGTGAAATCCAGGGCAGATGAGAGAAAAGAAACCGTTCCTGTGCTGTCTCTCTCACTAAGACAGTTTTCTGATGGTAAGATATAGTTATATAGCAGTCAAAGCTAATAGCCACAGTGGGACATCATACAACATTCATAAGCCCTGCATAAACATTTGATATACTTTCATTTCCAATCCAATCCAATCTAACTTTACTCATAAAGCACATTTAAAACAACAGAGTTGAACTAAAGTGCTGTACTATCAGATATACATACACATTTGCATATACAGTACATGTACACATAAATACATAAAACCTAAAAGACGTACAAATGCAAACATAAAAACACCGACAAAAATAAGAAAAACAACAACTGGGAATAAAAGATCAATAACTCACATTGTGCTGAAAGCTAAAGAAAACAAATGTGATTTAACAAGAGATTTAAAAACAGGATCCAAGAGTGTTTGGTGATTATAAAGTAACAGAAACAGTACCAACACGAGCAGACCTGACAAAGGTAAACGTCGACGGAGGCGGCAGGCCACACACACTGGCACCATCTTTCCAGCTTGCTCTCCAGACCAAGTAGAAGAAATAGTCTTTTATTTTTACAAATTCTTCCTGCAGTAAGAATATACAATCTGAAGGGGATGAAGGTGCACGTGCATGAACTCACCACAAACAGCAGTCTGTGTGTTTGCTATATCTTCAAAAGCAACTTCTCCTGGATCCAACGCCCAGACTTTATGCCAGTAAGATCATATCTGAAGTAGTGTCATGATTTATCAGCTAATTAATCACATACAGGTGTTTTATTATTGAATTTTGTAACGTAGTTATTTTCCGTAAAATATCCTTGTACTCCCTTCACATTTCATTTGTAGTGGTCTTTTGTGCTTGATCAAATCGTCGTTGATCCAGGAATGACATATCAGATTGCTGTGTCGAATTTACCAAAGCCAGATGTGGGGGGACATGAAAACTTGAAAAATGAAACAATTCCAGGTAGGTCACAGACTGTGATGAGTATCGTCACTAATTGACCTGTTATATACTTAAAATTTTATTTATACATTTTATTGTACACAAAATTCTAAAATATATACTGTATACGGTATATATTATACTCACCATCCACATTATTAGGAACACCTGTACTCCTGCAGGCTCACACAGTCATCCATGAACTTAAATGCTTTTCTAACCACCAAAGTTATTAAGAGTGGTGATTCGAGTTACTATTTTACTTCCTGTCAACTCAAAACAGTCTGGCGTCTGACCTCTCTCATTAAGAATGCTTTTTCACCTGCAGAATTGTCTCTCAGTGGCTATTTTTTGGTTTTTGCACCTTGCACGCAAACGCTAGAGAAAAACCAAGCCTTTTCTGAAATGCCCAAACCAGCTGTTCTGGAACCAACAAAGTCACAGAGATCACATTTTTCCACCTTCTGATATTCAATATAAACATTACCTAAATCTCCTAACCTGTTTATGTATTGTGGTCCCGCCACCTGACTGGGTGTTTGAGTAAATTCATGAATGTCAACTGGTGTTCCTAATAAAGTGGGTCAATGGTAAGTGTCTGTCAGATGGTAATTAATATTTGGCTTTCGTAAAGGCTGTGAACATCGTGAATTACAACGCCTCCGTGTGTGCTTGGAGAAAGGTGAGCTTTATTTATTTATTTATTTATTCAGAAATTCGGAAATTGTCCTGTTTATGAGGTTATACTTGTTTTTTATGTGCAAATGGGAAATGTGGTGTTATCACAGGCAGCCTCTGGAATCCCAGTATGACATGGTCAGTGAGGGATAACGGAGGAGATAAGGTCATGGTGGAAGTGATATTTAATACAGCGCAGTTCTCGGACATGTACAAAGTGTACATTCGTTCTGCAGATTTCCACCCCGAGCTGTCTCACACAGTCTCAAAGGTACTGGCCACTTTTGTAAAATTCATTTGTATAATTCCTTATTCTTCATTCTCCATTTAGACCTTTAGATTAAAATATTATATTAAATATTTGCTTTAAAATATTTGGGTTTTAAAGGACAATCGAACCTCAATCAGCGTCAATTTCTCTCTGAACGCTTGGCAGCTAAAACACTGTGAGGTCTTTTTTGGGGTGAGTTCCAAAATAATTCAAATAAACAAATCTAGCGTTTCCCTGTGTTTGCAGTGCTTGTACCGAAAATTGTATTCTTTCTTTCTTTCTTTCTTTCTTTCTTTCTTTCTTTCCATCTTTTATACAGATTAAACCATTCTTTATACGATGCATGGAAAAGTGTTCCCATCACCAGCAAAAGGTTAATATTTGCTCCTGTAAGTATTCTTGATACTTTCTTAAATAGGTTTCCTATACAGTACATGTGGATACTACAACTAAAACTATTTCAGTAATCAACACTGGTAAATTACTCTTTATTTCAGATTATGCCATTCCCTCAACCAAGAGACAGCATCTGCTTTGGACACTTTTGGCCCCAGCAGGGCTGTTATTCTGTGCTTTCACAGTTGTTTTTCTGCATAACAGAATCAGATCCAGACAGAAAGGTATTAGATATACAGTACATTAAATAAGAAAAAAAAGTGCTACAACCAAGGTCTCCATCCTCGTGCCTACGACCATTGTGCTGATATTCAGTACAACAGCACAACCTCAAGTGTGGTATTGTTTAAATAACAGCAAGTCCTGAAGTGTTTTATTGCTCTAACACAGCAATTTGCTAACCCTCTCACTCATCTTCTCCCGCCTAATCCTGCTCATGGTTGCGGGGGGAAGCTGGAGCCATTCCCAGCTTACTTTGAGTGAAAGGCGTGGTACACCCTGGTCAGCAATCCACCACAGGGCCAACACACAGAGACAGACAACCATTCACACTCACATTCACACCTATGTACTGTATGTCTTTGGACTGTGGGAGGAAACCCACAAGGACTCGGGGAGAACATGCAAACTCCACACAGAAAGACACCCAGGTCGACCCCCGGGGATCGAACCCAGGACCTTCTTGCTGTGAGGCGACAGTGTTAACCACTACACCACTGTGCCGCCCAATTTTCCAACATTTACTTTTTTAGTTATTTAAAAAACAACACATAGTACTATCAATTTACAGTTATATTTAACTGGTGCGGAACATCCACAGGACAAATTATTTTGTTGTTATCACATACATTATCAGAAGCCATAAACAGTCATTCTCAACACAGCCTCTACTTTTTTGCTTGTAATGTTGACAAGAAACTCTAGAGTGCAAAATCCCTCCCATGTGTGTGTGTATATGTGTGTACAGTATGTGTGTGTGGGTGTGAAATATCCTTATACAAAATTAAATATTATAGATTTTTCTTACATTTTAAATAACATGTTTTAATCCATGTCTTAGCCTTAGATGTGAAGCATCTGCTATACAAGTCACTGAGAGGTTAGTACAGTCAGAGCTGCTGTTAAAGAAATTTCATCAAAAACTTTTCACCAATCAGATTTGAGAATTCAACAACGCTGAAGTATACATCGTGTTACTTTTCAAATTTGACCTTTTTCCCCTGGTGCTGGCTTTTAGATGATGGTTAATTTAACTTTTTAGCACGATTGACTATTGCAAACTTTTTTCATTTTTATTTTGTGGTATTTATTTCATTTACCCCGTAAAATAAATTGCATTTAGTTAAGTCCTCCCTGATCTTCCATCTATCTCACAGATCCATCCTCCGCTTCTCATACCGCCATGGACAAGGGCAACTCGGAAACCGTTCCAGTCCAAGAGCGCAGTAAAGTCCTGATCATCTACTCTCAGGACCACCCCATGTACACAAAGATCATCCTGAAGCTATGTGCTTTCCTCAGGGCCAAATGTGGAACAGAAGTCACACTCGACCTGCTGGACTCTACATGCCTCAGCACTGTAGGCCGCATCCAGTGGCTGGACATGCAGAGGAAGAAACTCACCAGCACTTCTGATAAAATACTTATCCTGGGTTCTCCAGGGGTGTGTGCCAAGTGGAATGCCATGTGTGAAGGGCACAGGGTGATGACCCGAGAGGATGCATGCTCACCCATGGGGGATATGCTGACCCCGGCTCTCAGCCTCATCATACCGGAATTTGTGCATGCTCCATCTTTTGGGAAGTACGTTGTAGCTTACTTCGATGATGTGTGCAGTGAGAAGGATGTTCCTGCTCTGTTTCACATGGCTATAAAGTACAAGCTGATGAAACAATTTGATGAGCTGTTTTTCAGAATCCTGAACAAGGAGAAGTATGAACCTGGAAGGATTAAACACATTGACGGCCTTGGAGGAGATGACTATCACAGCTGTCCAACTGGCAGAGCCTTAAGAGACGCCATTAAGGCATTTCAGGCATACCAAATAACCAACCCAAACTGGTTTGAAGTGGAGCTCATAGATGTACACGATGAAGTTGAGGAGAATCACCCTTATCAGGAGGATGATACAGAAAACCCCCATTATTGCATCTTTCGGAATGAAATGCTAATCAATGAAATCTCAGCTCCTGTACTCTTTAATATTGTTAAAGGTCAGATGCACGGATGAAACTTTTAATATCTGAAACTGCCTTCAGTGTGAGTACTCAGATTAATCACACAGGAAAGAAAGAGAGAAGAAGTACAGATAAAACTATTGTGTTGTGAGAGCCTTCGGCATTAACAGGATACGAATCACTCTGAAGCACAGCAAAGGTTATAGATAGATAGATAGATAGATAGATAGATAGATAGATAGATAGATAGATAGATAGATAGATAGATAGATGTACTTACTTTATGATCCACCTGGGGAACTTTGTGTGAAATTATGTAAATTATCGAGTATAATCAGTGATGGAACAAATGATCATTTGTAAGAGGTATCGTCTTATAGATTCTGGAGCTGTGTAGAAAATGGCCTTACTTTGACTTGATGCATTAATATTTAAATGTTTATTATTAATATTGTTAAGATTTTTTTCATGATGGATGAACATTTCAGAGGCCAGTAATCATTCATTATTACAGTTATCACAGGGTCGTCACACCAAAGACTGGCTTTGTTTAGTTTATTACTGTTTACTGCATGTTGTAGTATTTTACTTTTAAGTGGAAACATTTAATTTCATTATTTGTAAGTATATAAATATATAAAACTGTGGCAGCTGTTGCCTAAAAGTTAGAGGAGGGGTTTTGGGACTGAAAGGTTGCTGGTGTGATAACTTGGACAGGCAGGAAAAAATGCACAGTGCTCCATCCGCAGCTGTAGCATGGATATACTTGCAGTGTAATTAATTTGATTGAATTTTACTGAAATAAATAGATTTTTTTTCCCTGTAAGTCATGCTCTTAGCTAATGTTTTTGCCTGTATTTTTTAAGTAAAGTGCTTCTGTTTTTTGTTTTCTTGGTTTTTTTTTAAATTAAGAAATCTGAAGGCAAAATATCAGATATCAGTTGATGCTCAAGTTTTCAGTGTCAGTCTCAGTATAGGAAAAGGTGTCATCTTTAATACTTTAATAAAGTAACAAACAAGCAACCAGACAAATGAATGAATTCACTGTGGTTGATTCCTCAAGACGTTGGGCAACAAAAACAAAGTGAGAATTTGAAGACACATTGCATCACGTGATATTTCCTTTCACTTGATTCAGTTCAGTGATTCAGTTCATCCAGTTGAGTCCTGCAGTCTAAGCAGCTAAAGATCATTGTAGTGTACTATTTAGTAAACCTGAAATGGACGCAACTAGACCAAGTGTGGCCTTTGGTCAAAAACAAATAGACTACACCTCTGGTCGAAGTTCACTTCCCCCGCTTTAGCATGTTCGCTAATCTACATGTTAAAACAGTGCTAAATCTGTTTTTAGGGTGTTATTGGTGACTGAGACTTTGACAGCCCTGCTGTAACACGAACTGTCAGACTTGAGCCTCCTGTTCGTAAGTAATGATCTGGCTGAGGTTTTTATTTGAGGACTGGAGCGTACTTAAGTGCAGGAGTCTAAGTGTAAAAGTTGTTTAAGTCATACAGCTTGGTGCATTTTGCAGTTTGATCCAAAGAACACCACCTCCTTCAAATCCAGCACTTAAAATCAGCTGTTTCACTTTAAGGTTCATTGATTTCTTCACTTTGCTTCACATGCTATTCGCTTTTCCTGGAAAAGAACCCGGAGCTTTTCACGGTTCTCTTATCATTGTGCTAGATTATGTTAGTTATAATGTGTGCTGTGTGACTGGTGGCTGATTGACTTTGTATTATATTTCCAACACGGAGATTCCTTTGGTATAAAAATGCTGTGGAAGGTTTCGTCCACCCTGCAGCGCTACATATCAGCAACTTCCTGCAGAACTGGTAAAGCTTTTAGTGCTATTTCAGTAAACTATATCCCAGATGTTCTAAAAAAAAAAAATTTAAATACAGATGGGTGACAAATTAAAGGAAGAAACGGTGCCTCTGTCGTGCCGTAAGAAGCATTTTGTTGATGTGGTTTGCCTTGACTTGTCACCTTAGAGGGTAGAGTGGCTGCAAGTGCAAATCAATACCAAGTTCTTCTGACTGGTCACCTTTAGCCCATGATGAAACCTTTCCATCCTGATGGGAGTGGTCTTTTTCGTGGATGTCTCTGCCTCCATACATAGGACAAGAGGGCTCACTGAACAGTTTGAGGAGCATGAAATGTAATGTAAATATAAATCATGTACTTTGGCCTTCACATTCACCAGAGATAAACCCATTTGGGAGATATTGAAGCAACATTTTCGACAATTCTTCTCATCACTATCACCAAAACATCCAACTGAGGGAATATCACTCTAGTACAGGTCCTTGTAGGATTTATGTCACCTTGCTTACTAAAACACTTTTATGTGGATTTTACTTTTAATTTGTCACTCGTCTGTATGTCTAAATGTTCACTGTGTAGTAAAACCGGCCTGAATCAATGATGTGTAATCAGCTAGGGATTTTCCCCAGATGTGCTGTTTAAAATTCACCCCACCGTGTGTGAGGCTCTAGCTGAGCGCCGGCCTATCGTGGCTCTGGAGAGCACGATCATCACACACGGAATGCCATACCCCCAAAACCTCAGGTAGACAATGTCCATTTGTTTTGTGGACACACCGACTGCCTTGTTTTTCTATTTAAATGTTTTGCCACACATGGAAAGCAATGGTCTGTATGCATAAGTGTCTTGATGACAAACAATTGATGATCAGGGCAAATATCAGAGTTATACCCATGAATTGACCAAAGACGTCATTTCTAGCACAGCCAAAGAGGTGGAGGACATTGTGAGAGCTGAAGGAGTGACTCCAGCCACGGTGGCTGTTCTGGAGGGAAAGGTGCATGTGGGCTTGTCTTCAGATGAGCTGGACTTCCTGGCCCGCAGTAAAACGACCCATAAGGTGTCCAGGAGAGACTTGCCTTATGTCATCAGCAAGGTGGAAACATTCATAGTGCTTATTGACTCATTATAAAAAGACCTTCATTATGAATATAAATGACATGTGGGTAATTGAATCAGTAGGGTTTGTCTGGAGGCACTACTGTCTCAGGTACAATGATCGCAGCTCACAAAGCAGGAATAACTGTTTTTGTGACTGGAGGTATCGGTGGAGTACACAGAGATGGAGAAAATAGTAAGTCTCACTGAATATTAGTAAATTACAATACATAATAAAGTCATCTAATTACATTTCCCCACAATTTGGTCAGCTGCCTGTTCCCACCCACCAGCTAGCTCTCCCCTATCATACAAAAACCACCAACCAGGAAGGCTAAAGGTTAACTAACATGTGCTTACTCTGAGACAGGTGAAGCCAGCCTAATTCAACCCAGTACTTTTCTACATACATGAGAATTCATATACCTGCGATCGGCTAGAGGTACTGTGTTTGACAGGAGAAAGAGAGTATGCCGCCCTCCCACGTCCTTGGTTCCCTCAGC
>JAQMCW010000002.1:19388982-19401414 GCA_030068335.1 Chrysichthys cranchii
CTGCGATCGGCTAGAGGTACTGTGTTTGACAGGAGAAAGAGAGTATGCCGCCCTCCCACGTCCTTGGTTCCCTCAGCTATAACCACTCCCTTTCCCTAGTGTTGCATGGTGTGCACTTCTAATCTGTATGATTAGCTCTTATAGTTTATGAGGCATTAACACTTACACAAAAGTTTGTGGATAGCTTACCACCAGACTTTTTGACCACCCCATTATAGATTTAGTCCTCCTTTGCTGTTATAATATCATTCACTCATATGGGCAAGATTTCATCTAGACTTTGGAAAGTTGCATGAGGATTTGTGCCCATTGAGCAACAAGAGCATTAGTTAGGTCAGGCACTGATGTAGGGTGAGCGTGTCTGGGGTTCAGATGGCATTACAGTTCATCCCAAAGGTGTTCAGTGGGGTTGAGGTCAGGGCTCTGTGCAGGATGCTTGGGTGCTTTCAAACCAATCTTGGCAAACCATGTGTTCATTGAGCTCGCTTTGTGCACAGGAGTGTTGTCAAGCTTGAACATGTATGGGCCCTTTAGTTCCTGTGGATGAAAAATGTAATACTACTGCATAAAAAGACAATTATGTACTTCCAACTTTGTGGCAAAGGTTTGGGGAAGGTCTACATATGGGAGTATTGGTCAGACATCCACATACTTTTGGGCATATAGTGTACTGGTACATGTTCAGTATTAACTCCAATCAGTTGTCAGATTCGCTTTGTGAATCTGAGACCATTTTTATACATTGGCCAGTCCATACATTTATATACTTAATCACTGAGAAACACTTTTAGAACGTACCATTTAAGCATCGTTTTGCTGTATGAGATTATGGATTAGACTTGTAGCTGTAGTAATGTTTAATGAATAATAAGAACGTATTCCTCACAGCCCTAGACGTCAGTGCAGATCTGACTGAACTGGGCCGCACTCCGATTGCTGTGGTGTCTGCTGGGGTGAAGTCCATCCTGGACATTGACCGCACCCTGGAGTTCTTGGTCAGTGATCAAGGAGCATAACGAAAATGACGATTTTTAAAAAAGGAGTGTTTTATTAAGTCAGATCAGTGGCAAGATCTGATCCATCTATTTTATTTATTATACTGTATATGTCATAAATCTAGGAAACCCAAGGGGTCTGTGTAGCCACCTACGGAGAGTCAAAGAGTTTCCCAGCTTTCTTTTCTCACAAAAGTGGCTACACATCACCTTACAATGTCCTCAATGCTGAAGAAGCAGCAGAGCTTATTGGTAAGTTTGAAATCAATAGCATTGCTTATCATGTCTTTTTGATTGTAAATTAAGTCAAGAAAAGCTTCTTTATCATCTGCTAGATGAGTGGCAGTTATATGAGGAGCATAGTCATATTTTTGGCAGCAGACTGCTGTTTCCTAAGTGGGCATGATGTTTCTTTTCTCGCAGCGAGTACGCTGTCTCTCAGCCTTCAGAGTGGAGTCCTGCTTGCTGTGCCTATTCCAGATGAACATGCTGCTGCTGGACAGCAGATAGAAGATGCCATACAAGTTGCTGTGACTGAAGCCAGGTAAGGCAGACAGCCCAGGAACACCTTTGGAGGTTTTTCCTTTTGTTCTTAAACCAAAGACTGTTTGTTTGTAATAAGGGTGAATGGATTTATATCCAAGCTAGGGTTAAAAATGCCATTGGAGGCATTAGATTGAGTGCTGTCCGTTTTAGGGACAAATGTTAAGACTGTCACCACATTGCTGTCGAATTCCTGAATCTGATTTGTCAAAAGGTGTTCTGTAACACCACTTGAATATAATGTAATATTGAGTATAATATTCATTTTCTATAACAGCAGCTCGGGCAGTAGTGCTGACTGCTTTTTGTAATTTGTTAATATTTCTGTAATAACATATAATTCCCAAACATGGTGAGGTTTTCTTTGGGGAGACGTTCATTTAGCATTTTTTTTGGAAGGATTCTCCAGCGTCAGCATTTTTACTGCCAGAGTTAAAGCAATTCCTTTAAGTTTTCTGCCATAGGAAGTTTGTGTGGTCTCTCACAAATAATGACAAGCTGCATTTTTTTGTCATATTAACGTAAAGAAAGACAAAATAAAAAAGAAAACAGAAAGGTTATTGATGGCAAGTATATATGTGGATATCGATGTGGATAGGGTTGAGCAAGTAGGGTTCAGAACCTTGCCCAAAGTCAGCTCAAACCTCTGACCTTCTGATCCGCAACCCCAGCCTTAACGGTTGAGCCACCACTGTCCTGTGGGCATAACAACCATTATGTTAAAAATGCATATGAAAAAATGTAGACTATGTACACCGAAGGGATGTGGGTGACAAGTGTAGGTTTGGAGATGTCCTCAATTTATATATACCGGTATAGAATCTTATTGAGGGTAAAAATGCAGGTTTTTTGGGGGGTTTTTTTGGGTTTTTTTTATCCTTTTCTGTTATCTAGTCATATGGTTTTAAATCAACTATTCAAATCTAAAGCATTACTCTGTACGGAAAGAAAGTTTTCAGTGACTTTAGGTGATTTCCTGTGGAAAGTTTCAGGGTTTTTTTTTCTGCTGAAAGAATTTTAAAGTTGGTATTAGGGTAAATCATACCTGGTTGTAATATAGATTAACATCTACACTGCTGGTCAAAAGTTTTAGAACACCCCGATTTTTCCAATTATTTCTTGCAATTCAAGTCATTCAATTCCAATGAATAGCTTGAAAAGGTACAAAGGTAAGTGGAGAACTGCCAGAGGTTAAAAAAAAAAGGTAAGGTTACTCAAAACTGAAAAATAATGTACATTACAGGATTATACAAAAAGGCCTTATTCAGGGAACACAAAACAGGCTAACAATTTAAAGCTGTCCTGCAGCAATGGAGGTTCATCAAGCCTTGAAAGCTGGTCCTACCAATTCCTACGGGTGTTCCAACTTTTCTTGATTACTTACTAAGACTTGATTCTAAACGGCATGATTTTCAGTAAAAAACTGGGGTGTTCTAAAACTTTTGACCGGTAGTGTATGACAGGACATTGTTATTTCAGAAAAGCAAAAGAAATCCCATGTTTAGCAGCAGGTTCTGTATATCCACAGGCTGAAAGGAATCAGAGGAAGAGATGTGACCCCATTCATCCTACACAGAGTCAATGAACTCACCAAGGGACAGTCTCTCCGAGCCAGTATCCATATATCCATTTATCTATCTTGATCTCTCACAGAGAATAATCATCATTATTTTACCTATTAATTCATTCCTTATCACATCTTTCTCCTAGATATAGCTCTAGTTCATAATAATGCCAGGGTGGGCAGTCAGATAGCACGTGCCCTTGCTGAGCGCATACATCATTCACGAGGAGGCTGTAGGAGCCACAAGGATGAGAACCAGGCCTCAAAACCTAAAACTGTATGTATTATCCAAAGCATCATCTTACACTTACACACACACACACACACACACACACACACACACACATATACTCATTGTTGGTTACTTACATGCTGATTAATCCTACATTTGTACTGAAAATTACATTCAGGTGCGCCTGATTAAACACGTCCAGGAAACTGAAAGAACGTGTTGACAGTTTTTGCTTTATAGCAGGTGTCGGATTTAATTTCTGATCTTCTACAGATTGTGGTTGGAGGTGTCAATGTTGACTTCATTGCTAAAGGAACAAGCAGGAAGTTACTGGTATGGATAAAACACACCCATGTGTCCTGATACCATAAAGCTTAGTGAATTAATTTAATTATAAACTTTCTTCCACTAATTGTTTTATGTGTCAGTTTGGACAGACAAATCCAGGAAGTGTGAGTCAGTCCTTTGGCGGAGTGGGTAGGAATATTGCAGGTAAAACAATGTTATTTAGTGCTGATTTCTCATGAATAAAGCTAGTTTCTTTTAATATATGGATTGCTGTAGATCTAGAGTTTATCATTTGTTTCCTTGTTTATGATTGTCCCCAAAGACTGTTTGAGTAGACTGGGTCAAAAGACTCTGTTCATCTCAGCCCTTGGAGCCGATTCTCTTTGTGACGCTGTGCTGAACTACTGTAAGCATATGGTAAGAACTGTATAAATGGATAAATTCAGCAATGACAGGCCTTTGTGTAGGTTTGGATTGATCAGATCTGTCGTCATGCCAGTGCTGATGTTGACAAAAAAATGTACACTTTTTAAAAGTATAAATTAAATAAACCTGTAGCTCTACATCACCCCTGTTGACACGTGGCGTGCACGGGCACTCATACCAAAAACCCTCCACGGACACATAGTGACACAAAGTGATAATGTAGTATTGTAACAAACATTGGTGTCATATAGACATCTTTCCCTTTACATATGTTCACCATATGGAGCTACCTTCTTAGTTTTGCGTTTTTGAGAGTCTGTGTTAAGTCCATTTTTTCGCCAAACGTTTGTGTGGAAACCTGACCATCACAACTATATGTGGTTCTTCCCAAATTGTTGCCACAAAGCTGGAAGCACACAATTGTCCAGAATGTCTTTGTATGCTGTAGCACTACAATTTCCCTTCACTGGAACTAAGAGGCCAAACCTGCTCTAGCATGAGAATGCCCTTGTGCAGAAAGTGAGCTCTGTGAAGATATGGTTTGCCAATGGAAGAATTTGGAGTGGAAGAACTTGAGTGGACTGATAAGGGAAATTAATTTTTTATGCTGTGGATTATGCAGGTGGCTAATGCTGATTTGGATGTGGACTTTCCTGATATCGCCTACTCCCAATACAGTCCTGAAACCAGGTGGCAGAAAAAATAAGAAATTTCTCAATTAAACACACAAAACTTCCATTCAACCAAATGGCTACTGTGAAAAATACATATGTAATGTATGTAAAACATAAAATACTGATGTACTCCCACTAGTCCAAATACACCATATACTGTAGCCAAACATTTGTAGACACCTGACCATCACACCTATATATGTGAGTCTTCCCCAAGCTGTTTCTACAAAGCTGAAAGTCAACAATTGTACAGGACGCATTTGTATGCGGTAGCATAAGAGCTTCCTTTCACTGGCACTAAGGGGTTGAGTTCAAATGTTCTAGCATGAATGTGCCCCTGTGTACAATGCAAACTCCATAAAGACCAATGGTTTGGAGGTTAGAGTGTTTCCTGTGCAGAGCCCTCACCTCAACCCCACTGAACACCTTTGGATGATCCCAGATATCCTCATCCAACATCAGTACCTGACCTCACTAATGCTCTTGTGGCTGAAATCTTTAATCTTCAAAGCCACAAATCCAAATTCTAGTGGAAAGCCTTCTTGGAAGAGTGGAGGCTATTATAGCAGCAATGAAGGGACTAAATCAGATGAGTTCAGGTGTCCACAAACCTTTTGTCCATATACTGTATGCATGGAATGTGATTTCTCTAATTAATCTCATGCATGTGGATGTGTGTACAGTTATCAGAAATGCTCCTGACTATGCATATGCAGAAACCCCTAGGGGTAGAAAAGTTTCAGTGATCACTAATGGCTAAGTTAACTGACAGAGTAATGGCAGACAATGGTGCTTTCGGCAAAGGGCAAACAGATGATAGCAATTTAATAGCATTTTACAATAAATATATTTCTGAATGCCATATTGCCATATCTTACATGCATTCATAGCACTCCTGTTGCACTACATTCCAAATTTTTCAAACCTGGCAGCATAAAAGAGAACAATAATGAAAGATCGTTATACCAGCGCAACTGGGGTGTGCAACAGATGGTGCACATGCAAGTTTAAAGAGAAGCTGTTTACCACACATGGTGGCATCTGTGAATAAATGTGTGTGCAACCATGCCCAAGCGGAGTAATGTAGAATATGTAGGCTTCATCAGAGTCTGTGTCTGAGACTACTGTGTACTGTCGGGTCAGCGTCAACTAGCGTGTACGCTCAGAATGAGACTTTGACAAATGAGAGCCCAGATCTTTGCTGTACATTGAACAGGATACTCATGCAGTCGCGAGATTGCAGGGTCAGCGAACGGCCACCTACTGTGCTGTCATCACGGAGAGTGGAGAGCTGAGTCTAGGACTTGGGGACATGGACATCCATCAGGAAATCAAAGAGCAGTATGTGAGTGCCACTAAGTATGTTGATTCAGTATGTAAGTATGAGCTTTCTGTGAGTGACTAACATCAGAAGTATAAAATAATACAATTAAGGGTTAACATCAGTGGCTAGATAGTATGTTCTAGAATCAGGGAAAATAATGCCTGATTGTTGATGTTGTCCAGGTTTCGCAGTATGAGGACCAGCTTTCTTCTGCATCTCTTGTGGTTCTTGATGGCAACATTCCTGTGTCTACTATTGACTACATATGCAGTCTTGCAAAGAAACATTCAGTTCCAGGTACATCCAAAGGTCTAAAAACAGATTAGGTTACTAAGGTACATCAAGCTACAACTGTGTGATGTATGTCATCTTTGGGTGGATGTGTGTGTGTGTGTGTGTGTGTGTGTTTCAGTATGGTATGAGCCCACGGATGCTGATAAGGCCTGTAAGCCCTTCGTTTCGGAGAGCTGGAAGGCACTCACTTACACTTCTCCCAACCTGGTAGAGCTATGCACCATGAACCAGGCTCTCTGTCTACCTACTCCACAGGGTACATCCTGCTATCAACCACAAATAATCACTGATGGTGGATTGTGTGCATCTTGTACCTCGGCACATTGCTTTTGACTCAGCCAGACAAAAAGCAAGTGATGACTCATTTCCTGTATTAGCTGGAAAGATCGCAATCCAACACACTCTGTGAGTTCTACTGATTCCTGGAGTTTGTGGTGTACCCAAAAGCAGCCAAGTTGAATTATACCAAAGTGCTGATGAAGTCTTAAATCTGATTGGTCAGAAGGTATTCTTTTTTTTTTTTCCATAACAGCATGACTCTGACAGTAATGTTGGCTGTATTTTAAACCACAGATTTTCAAATACATATATAACAGTAGAATGTACTCATTCTCACACTTTATCATTTACAACTCATTTACAGCGACTTACAGTATATGATGAACACTTCACATGATTTTAGCCTAATGTTAACCCTGTAGTACCCATGGGGTCAGATTTGACCCTAATTTTTATTTCACCCTTATATTCAACCCATTCATTGGTTGGTGGACATTAGTGGACATCCCAGCAGGTCTCATAAGGACCATTTCGTAACATGTAGTAGGAAAGGGTTCGTTTAAAAAGCACCTGTTTTGGAGTTAACTGAGTATGCATCATCATTTGAGACAATCGAAATATTTTTCCTATTATGATAAGATGGTCTGGGTTTTCCAGGGTTAAAACATGGATTTAAAAAAAAAAAAAACAGAAAAATGTCCTGTATAATTAATCATATGGCAAACCTTACTGTAGGGCAACATTTATTTAACGTTTATGGAAGGAGTCTCGGGTTCGTCACGCTCCATAAATTTTCCACCACAAGAAAGTCTTTATGATAGAAGCCTTTCCAGTTTCTAGGTAAAATGACAGAGCTAATGTGTCTCACATATGTTCCACAACATTAAATGTAACTGTAAATGTATAGAATTTAGCGTATTTCTTTAAATAGTCAATAAAAATTTGTAAACCTTTAGGTAATAAACCACTTTGCTACATGCTGTTATAGGAAAATAATTCACTTCAGAGTGTTCACACTATCTCTGTTTCGTATCAAGCTGCATCACACCCCTCCTATCATGGATTATTTTTCTTTATCAACAGCATATCCCAAGGGTTTTACTCCTTACTTAAGGCAACATGATGCCCATGTCCCTTGTATGGCCTTTGCAGTGTTACCCAGCTCTCTGGAGGATGTGCTGGGGTGTGCAGCAGCTCTTTCTCGCCCCCTGCTGGAGCACCTACATTGCGTGGTAGTGACACTGGGTGCACTGGGAGTGTTGGTGTGTGGAGAGCATGAGGCTGGAACAGTCAGTCTGCAACCCCGAAAACACAAACGGGTATGAAGGGCTCAACAGCACTTACATCTGATTTGTCATAATAACACATTATGATATATATATATACTGTGTTTGATTTACAAATTTATTAGTTAGTAGCACTATGTTGTAGGAATACTTTTTCTAAATATCATATAGATGCACTACCATGCAAAAATCTTATCCACTCTCAGTTTTTTTATTTTATTTTATTTATTTTTTTTACAGAAAACAGTTTGCATGTCAGTCAAGAAAGTAACATTTTATGTAATAGGCCACTTTTCAGACAAAACATATAACGAAAGCTGTCAGGTTGTACCTGCAGAAACTCCAGAGGAACTGTAATAGGTTCTCCAAGATGCTCGGTAAAACGTACCAGCCAATTTCCTTATAAAGTTGCACAAAATGTACAGACTGCTGATTCATTTGTAAAAAGCCTTGGATTTCCATTATTTTTGATTACTGTTATTCTACTCTTTATAGAAGGTTTTTTTTTATGAAGAAAACATTAAGTTTCGTATTCTGAACACTCGTACATCAAGATCAAATGAATCTACAATCTGTCCACCTAAAACATCCAGCTATATGGTAGGCTTATCAGATAAAATCGAGAGTTGATCTATACAAGGTATATGCTCCTGCTGAGGAAGTGCTGCACTGTGGATCTTATCACTAATTCAGCTTCTTCCATGTACTAGAATGCACTCTCTCTCTCTCTCTCTCTCTCTCTCTCTCTCTCTCTCTCTCACACACACACACACACACACACACACACACACACACACACACATTGCTGCTGGACTTGATGTGTTTACTGTGATATATGGCACTGAAGAGAATGTTCTTGTGCAGAAAGGAAGACTGTGTGCTGTGTACTACCCGGCACTGTCAGTACGTTCTGAGGAAACAGTCAACGTCTCTGGAGCAGGAGACAGGTACACAACCCTAAACCGTCCACTTACTGGAATGTCTCAATGTTTCATCCAGATACACTAACCTTCATGATCTCTGCTTCCATGTCTCGGGCTCTCTCTCTCTCTCTCTCTGACTCTTTTTCCCTCCCAGTCTTGCAGGTGCAATGATGGCAGGGATCTTGCAAGGGAAAGACACGGACACCTGTGCACGAATGGGCCTCCTCGCTGCACGTCTCTCTTTGTTCTCTCCACACCCCATCGCTCCATCTCTGACCACACATGCCATCCTCCCTAACAGGGTGCACCCCCAACCCTGGCCCAAGCCAACCTGCATATGGATGGAGTCATAAACTGCCTAAATAGAGCAAGGTTGAACTACCATCTCATCATACTAAATGATTTCAATCTTGATGTTATCTTGATACAGCAACATCTGTTGCTGTGATTTTTTTTTTTGTGTGTGTGTGTTTGTTCACTTTTTTGGTAGCATGAAATATGCACACCTATTCTAATTCCTAATAGACAATGTTTTCATCAGAGAGATGTTTTCAAGACTACCTCATTCATTATGTTCAACTCATGGAACAGGTTTGAGGCATTCATCAGGATGCCACACCAACTAGTCAGTCATAATTCTATAACTATTATATGTATATTAAAGGGATACTCCACCATTTTTAACCTCAGTTTTATCCAACTCATCCATAGTGTATGGGACAAGACAAGAAGTCTGTCAATAAAATCTGAAAGGTTGTTATTATATAATTCCAGACTGCGAGTCTGTAACAATAAATGCGTACAGATGTGACACACATGCTCTCTTGCTTTAGTGGTCCACTATGTAGGATTCATTTAATTGCACACGAATGCCCCTCCCTTTCCAAGCGTGTATTACAACCCAAATTCCAGAAAAGTTGTGACGTTCTTTAAATTTGAATAAAATGAAAACTAAAAGACTTTCAAATCACATGAGCCAATATTTTATTCACAACAGAACATTGATAACATAACGAATGTTTTAACTGAGAAATTGACATGAAGTTTTAGGTTACTGCACACTGATCGTGCAAAAGAGCGCAAACACACTGACAAAAATCAAATCAAATCTCAGGTGTGTCCTTACCCTGAGTCTGCTGTGTCCTCTGAGCAGTAAACTGACAAACATGATCTGTATTTCTATAAACAACACTCAGTTATTACTCATCTATGTTAATAATTGAAGATTTAACAGTGTTCAGTCTTTAATTTCTAATGCAAATGTAATTTTATGGAGGTGGAATTTTATAGCTACTTATTGAAACAGATATACAGTGCAGCACTTTTACTGTCCTTTACACCAACACTTATTTACTATGATAAAGACCCAGACTGCTTGTGCAGCATTTTTAACTTGCAATGTTTATTTTTCTTAAGAAATGTATGGATATTTGGATAGTTATAATTTAGCATTTTCTTCTTCCTCTTCTAAACTGGGAGTTTTGGGAAAAAAAAGGGACGGCCTGAAAGAGAAAAGCAGAGTCGTGTTACAGTACAGAGCGTGTTTCAGCGTGTCAGTGTGTGTCTGTGTGCGTGTGTTTCACTTGTGTGTGGTTTGTTCAGTAGGAGTGCGCATTGTGTATTAATCTTAGAGACAAGAATTGTCGAACCAACGGTCACGGTACATAATATTCTAGTAAAATTGTATTCCTGTCGCACTACTCTACATCATATTACTGCATTCAAAAGTGTCATCACTCCCCATATGCTCCCAAGATAGTAAGCAATAAGCCCCATTCTGTAAGAAATTGCAAGGATGGCTGTGACTCATGCTGTGCCTGGACCCTCTGTGCTTCCTTGTATTGATTCCTCTGGACCTTGGGTGGTCTGCTGCTCTCCATCTTCTGCTCTGTCAGGGCGAGGTCACTCTCTTGGTACTGCTCCCCTCTCAGCTTTGACATTATTATACGTAGCGGCTTCCTGCCCACCACCTTCCCATTCATTTCCTTCATTGCCGTCGTGGCTTCAGTGGCAGTGGCATATATGACGTAGCCATAGCCTCTGGAGCGGCCGTTCTCCATCATCACCTGTATGGGAAAGTGAGGAGATGTAGAAAGCAAAGAATGAGTCCTAGACGTACACTAAGATACACACAGAACAGCTATGTTATGTTAGTATGAGGGTACTGGAATTGCACTTCCCCATAATCTATACATGTACGCATGTCTCCTTTTTCATAGACAGACTGCTATAAAAATCATAATGTCTTGGTTATATAGTAGACACTATCTAGCTATCTCTAGATATCTAGCCATCAATTTTTTTTTTTTTTTGGCAGGCGGGGGAGGGCGGGGGAGGAAAGAAAAGAAAGATGAGGGGGAATAAAGAAACAGAAAGGAGGGGAAAACCAACTTCCTTCTGAGTACAAAGTTCAACTTCATCTTACCGTCTAGCTACATTTATATAAATAGCTATTAATTATCTCTCTTCCTGGTTAATTTCCTAGCCTACAATCTACTGAATCTCTCTAACTTCATATCTTGCCATTCCAGGTGGTATCAGGCTATACAAAATACAGTATATGAAATAAACCCTACACTATACACTCGTCTCCTTGTGCTGCAACTGCACACTGGATTTGACGTAACAGAGCGAGGAAGTGGACATGAACATGAGTTATTGGGAAAGGAAGAAAATGCAGGCATTAGTAGCTGACCTTTGCATAAAGGATGACTCCAAATGGGAGGAACATCTTGTGCAGTCTCTGGTCATCAACGTTGTTCTCCAGGCCTTTTATAAATAGTTTGACTCCTTATAAAACAGAGGGCAAACAACCAGTATGTTAATTAAGCCAATCAAAAAGCTACAAATGTGAGACCTGGTCCATAAACATAAGTCACAAAGCAGCATTTCCATCCACAAATGAACTCAGAGACACACCCTCATGTCCATATATGGACACAAAGGCATGTCTTCTCAAACATATGATTTGCAGACAGATTTTATTGCTGTACCTCGGTATTCTTGTTGTCTGCCTTGTCAGCTGTCACACTGCTGGTCTCCTCTATCTGCTTTGTCTTCTCTCTGATTATCTTAGCTTTCTCCTCCTGCTCCTCCGTCTGCTCCTTCTGTTCAACTTCCAGATTATACTCCTCCTTTTGCTTCACCTCCTCAACTTTCTCCTTCTTCTCAACTTTCTCAACATTTTTCTTCTGCTCCCTCAGCTCCTCAACTTTCTCCTTCCTCTTTATGACCTCCTCAACTTTCTCCTTCTGCTCCATCACCTCCTCAACTTTCTCCTTTTTCACGACCTCCTCAACTTTTTCCTTCTGCTCCATCACCTCCTCAACTTTCTCCTTCTGCTCCATCACCTCCTCAACTTTCTCCTTCTGCTCCATCAGCTCCTCAACTTTCTCCTTCCTTGTCATGATGGCCTTTCTCTCCTTCTTCTTCTCTCTGATCATCTTAGCTTTCTCCTCTTGCTCCTCAGTCTGTTCCTTCTGTTCAGCTCCCAGATTATACTCCTCCTTCTGTTTCATCACCTCCTCATCTTTCTCCTTCTTCACGACCTTCTCAACTTTCTCCTTCTTCACGACCTTCTCAACTTTCTCCTTCTTCTCCATCA
>JAQMCW010000002.1:19417071-19436286 GCA_030068335.1 Chrysichthys cranchii
TCAACTACATGCAGCTACACTGCAAAATTCGCCCCATTTGATTTAAGCCTCGGATATCGATTAACATTGTGGATTGCATTTGACTTCAGACATCGATTTATGTCAAATAGTATTGACAACAATGAACCTCCTCATGACTGCTTGAATAACTTTAGACAGTTTAGCGTATGTTTTCCAAGAGGTGGCGCTAGCAGGTTGTTTGCCGAAACAGATAAGTTACGGTGGGCTTAATAAAATGGCGTCCACAGTGGTACTTCTGCCTATTGCGTAAGTAATCCGTCTTGCTCCGCTGTAGAATCTTTGATCATAACTCTGGCTAAGGAAGAAACAGACATTTTATTGTCAATTTAAAAAAAACTACATAAGAGTTAATGAAGAAAAAAAACTCCTTTAGAGCAGGTACGCACACAGACTAAAAGGTAGAATAAGTGATTAACATTTTACCCTCCAAACTTTTAGACTGTCACCATGATCATGTACACAAACAAAATGTATGACCCTTCTGATTTTTATCAAGTAGAAATGACCTCTGAATGGCATCAGGTCGTGGAAGGAAAAAGCTTAATATCTTCAAGAAATATGTGCTGTTGTAAAAATGATTCAAATAACCAGACTGTTCGCTTTTCCGTTCTCATTTTCTCTTGCTTTGCTTCCCCAGGTATGCCAGCATCTACCGGCAGCAGTTTGGACTGTGTGCAGGATGAGAACCCTCCACACTGGCTCAAATCTCTACAGGCTCTGACTGAGATAGACGGGCCGAGCGGTTCGGTGGTGTCTCAGCCTCGTCACTCGGGCCTGCTGGACTCCACAATTCGGCTTCCTCTGCACAGAGGCGGCTGGGCGCCATACCTCCCTCCTCCGTCGCTCGCTCCCAGCCACTTTCACTCTCCTCCCCCAGGCTTCCAGACAGCCTTCAGACCTCCAGCCCAGACAGCAACAGACCTCCTACAGAGCGCCGCCATGGAGCGCCACTAGGGACAGAACCTCATCTCTTTCTCCATCCTTGTTAACTTAACTGTAATGACACGTGAATATCCTGATCATTAATAACATAAGCTCTTATTTGTCTGACCCCCTGTCCCTCTCCATTATCCCCCTCCCCTCTCCTGTATTTTGAGGCACACATTAACAAATGGTTTGGTTGGGGAGGGAGGCCATCATTCATATATAAGCAATCAAGGAGGGTTTATGAAACATTTGATGCGCACACTATTAATAATAGTAAAAAACTCATACAGTACTCATCCATTCTAGGCTCCAATTTTGATCTAATACTGTGAATGTGTTACTTAATGACAGGGATCTTAATGACTAGTTTATCAGTGAGGTCATTTCGGAGGAAATATTTGTCAATGTAAGTGAGGGTTGGAGAGTCTTACATTTATACTGGTTTGCAGAAATAGGTGGTTATGAAAACCAAGCCCTGGCACCCTTGTGTAAGCATGGAGTAAATGCAGATATGAGTCTTAATGCCACAGAGCATCGATAGAGACCCCTGATTTCCCCCAGACAGCATGCAGGGAGTCACTGCTGTACCTCTGTATCAGAGGATGGAGCGCTGCCCTGCTGATGGCTGGGGGTTTGGGGTTTATCTCACTACCACATGATCTACAGTGGGTACAAGATGCCACCATGTGGCTCTCTGTCACTCCACTCCTAGTGAGAAGCATTAAGACCACAGTGCACAGTTGTTAAACATGACTATCTGAAACGCATAGTTGTGGTAAAGCTGAGGAAGGGTGGCAAAAATGGCAGGTAAAATGCTGATAATGTGAGTTCTAGTAATGACTGATGTTTTAGGAACACCTCCTGGCCAATTCAGGCCCTCCTAATCATTTCTCTTTTTTTTTTGGTCTCTACTGTGTGGCCCATACTAAACAGTATTTATCACACACACTTCTTCATTCTTTCAGGAAAAAATCAATATAGTACAACCTCTTTGTTTTTAAAACATGCTGCTGAGATAACACGTTTAATACAAAGTGAAAGAGCTAAAACATAAGTACAAGAATTGACTTTTCTGCAGATCTGGAACAACAGAATCCTAAATAAAATTGAATACTCAGTGCCTCTGTTTTAATCTGATCCCTTTTTATTTCTGTAGTCATCATCAAGGAAATAGATGAACACTTTTAAAATAAGAGTTTTTATTATCTAATGGGCACATCACAACAGCACAATGTTATTGACATGTTTTCATCAGATATACATGTGTATCTATATGTTTAGCTTTGTGGATGTGTCTTGTGAAATGTTAGTCTTTTCTCAAATCAAGAAAATGCACAACGTACATTGAAACAGAACACGAACTGCTCCATCGAGGATATTCTGATCACATCGAGACAAGTGCTTTTTTTTTTTTTTTTTTTTTTTAATACGTCTGTACACCTTTTACACGGAGGTCCACACTCAGGTGCTCCACAATTACCTGTGGAGTGTTCACTCCACTTGAAAAAGAATGTCACTCATAATTAAGGCATGTACCCTTGCATGCCTCCTGCCATTTCCGTAGTAGTTTAACACACCGTGCCATTCTCCATGCGGGATTTTGGGTAGGGAGTACGGCTAGGTGGTGGAGGTTGAATAGAAGGTGCCAGAGTGCAGAAGAAACCAGCAATAAGTGTCAGACCCAAACCACACCAGGCGCTGAACATGGACCAGCCGTAACCGTGGCTTATATCATCTGGGAGGATGAATATGTAGCGTGGGTAGCGGGAAAGTTCAAAATTGATACCGGCCACGCAAGTGCACAGGGCGATGATGCAAAACGTACCTATGATTAAAAGAAGAGTTAATAGTTAATGCTAAAGCATAAAAAAAAAGCTTGAAATGGGGAATGATGTCTTGATGCTACAAATCTTACCTCCCATGAGGAAAAGCAGGCCAGCCACATAGTGCATGAGTCCCTGATCCCAGCAGCAGCCCAGAAGTCCTATTGTCCAGCCAAACAGGATGATGGACAGAGCCATGCCCATGAAGGCCGCGGTCATCCGGCGCAGATCTGAGGAATAAGTTGTGCATCAAATGTCCATCAAGGCTTTCGGTTATCTGGGTCAGTGTGACAACATGGCTAAGGGGGACATTTCACTCCCTTTTCACTAGGGTTTTATTCTTTTTCTGGAATGATACTCCTAGTCTAATCAGCTTCATTTATTACTGATGTACGGTGGACCATCAAGTCAACATGTAGCTAATACAATGATGTAGCACATCAAAAGCAGGTATAGGTAAGAGTATGGATTAGGTATGTAGGTACTGTATTTCTTATATTGGGCCCTTGCTAGAAGGGTGAAAGGTTGTGTTCAGTGTAGGGGACTACAGCTAGACAAGGTCTCTAAATATATAAATATATATATATATATAAAATACACAAAACACAATATGAACATAAAGGGTGATGCTGGTGCATAATTTCTAGCTACAATCCTGCTCACCCTGCTCACTTGGATAGAAGTCTGATTTTTTTTCTTACTCAAATACAAGTAGATCTATAAATAATGCCAGCTACGGTCTGAAATGTCCAATATTAGAATAGTTGCACTATTTTGGGTGTCCAAAAATTGAGTGAACCCCTGATCTATGTGATATAAAGTGTCCTCGTTTGGTGTATTCTCTTAATACAGAGCACGTCTCACTTACGCAAGGCGTGCCAGTCGTCCTGCTGAATGGTCTTGGTGACATTGTAAGAGATATCCTTTCGTACCAGAGTCGACGAAGCGTAGTAGTACTTGATGTAGGAGCACCTCTCAATAGTCCCTAAGTGAATTTTAAAGGAAAACTCAAGTTTAGACCAAATGTTATCAGGTGACCTAGTGGAGATATGAAAGGCTGGAGGTGGGACAAAGGTGAGGAGCCAGTTGTATTCATAATGAGCCACAGCATGAGTCAGCTACACAGATGGTTTTCACCTGTACTGCTCCTGATCATATGGTTCATATTTAACCATCTACAGCTTATATGTGGCATTTAGGAACAGGCCTGGCATTCAATCATTCACTTGTGTCCAATCACGAGTTTCTCCCACCTAATGCATTTGATGAGGACATTTATGTCTGCATTTTGTGAGCTGCCAAGGTTATTATCCACCTTAGAAATAGAGGCACAGAGATATGCAGCAGCTTAGGCGTGAGGACAAGCTGTGTGCATGGCAGGACCTGGAGTGGTCAGACACAGTCAGGCGTCACGCTACATGGCTCAGATTGGAAACTATCACACTTTGGAGCTGAGATGTGTGAAGAGATGTGGCCTAGACGTTAGGAGGAAAAGCATTATTGTCAGCACTGGAATGGCTCTTTCTGATTTATTACCCATGCCATTAAGACATTAGTAGACTCTGCTGGACGGAATGCTTAGGGGAAATATTATTATTATTATTATTATTATTATTATTATTAACAATAGTAAACATGGCTGATGAAGGTGTTCACCGTTCTTAATGAGCTCCTCGATGGTCCTGTCGAACCCGAGCCGGTAGCATTTGCTCCATAGCCCCACGGTGGTGGAGTTGTAGCGGCGCTTGCACTCGTCTGCCGCGCTCGCGCCGAACAGCTCCCTCCGCGCGCGCGCCATCGGCGGCCGCGGCTCGCGCAGGGGGAGGCTGTGGCTCGGGATGTAGATGAAGCCCGGGTCCGTGCGGCGGCTCGAAAACGCCCGACAGCGCTCTCTGTACCTGCGGGCGTCCGTTTCGTACCAGTGATCGGACGATATAGCGACCGTGAGGAAACACAAAGCGAGCAGAGAAAGCGCGAGCCCGGCGTAAAGCAGCCATTTCGCCATCGCCATCACAGCAGCAGTGTTTCCGCTCAGGCCGCATCAGCAGCCCAGCAGCCCCAGCAGCTCCATCCCATCAAAACAACCTCAGCATGCTCCAAGGATCAAAGAAGGCTCACGTGCAGGCGCGCGCTCTCCCGTAGCGGTAGCAGGGCTGCTCGGGGTTAATCGGCGTTAACGGGAGGCTTGGCTGCGCGAGACTCCGGACACTCACATCCACGCGTTCGGCTCTTCCTTCAGCTGCATTCACTCCCTGGCACTCTCAGGCGAAACGGAAACATTTCATTGCAGTGGATAAAATCAACACTCTCTTTCCCCAGTGCACACATGCTGCTTCCTCAGCAACATCTGAGAACAGGTCACACTATTATATTTTAATTATGTATATTAATAATAAACAAAAAAATAAATTAACCCCGTGTATCCCCCTAAAGTCAACACAGATATATTCATTATGCTGAAGTGTCAGACACACAGGGGACAGACACCAGTGCGGTTACAGCTCATATGTTGGGAGTTGTGCAGAGGACATTTAGGGGATCTCTAAACCGGTTTTTCATTGCTGCAGCTGGGACGGATTAGAGAGCCCTGAAAACTCAAGAAGTCAGCCATGAAGATTAAAGTACAAATACCCAGAACGGGTTAAAAGCAACAGTGTTTTATTAGCTAAACGACACTGTGTCAGGTTTAAGGACTAACCCAATAGAAAACACTTTAAACCACATCAAGATACAGGAGTTGGTTTTCTTTTTGGGGGGGGGGGGGGGGGGGTCGGGGTCCCCTCTATAGGCTGCGCGCAAGCAGGTATTGAACACAATTAGTTCGCCTCAGACACTGGACAGACTTGGACTCAACACTTCTCGGTGAAGTTATTACACGATAACCTCAAGACTCGAGCAGTTTTATCCTCCTTTTTAAAAGAGAAAATCGATGACGTTTGATTTAGTTTATAAATAAAAGGGGAAATTACGCTAGTGACATCTAGTGGAGCAACGTGCAAAGAGCAGAACTACAAGCAAAGTATTTTAAGATTTTCTTTATTGAAATAATACTTCCAAAACGACAGCACTGCCGTTAGTTCAAGTCCATGTCAGGTGGGTTGGAGAAAAGACACCAAGATGTCCAGTAGATAAGACACCTCTGCAGGATTACAGAGGGGTTTCCTCAGAAGAGTAGTTACAGCCTACCAAAGCAGATTGAAGGGCAAAATTATCCGGCAAGAAACATCAATTGAATGAAGGAGCCAAATTAACTCTGTGCATCCAGAGTCCAGCACATTTTTCTCCACCACCTGCAAAAACCTGGTGCTTAAATCAGTAATGTAACGTAGTTTAGACTGGACATTCAGACATTTCACTCTCTATGCTAGAGCCGAGACATAATCTGGTCATACAAGCTAAATCAAATGTGCAAGGCAAAACCCAAAGCTGAATTAAGGCAAGATGGAAGAATGAATATCAAAAGTCAATTAATCTTCAGAATTGCATTAAACAGAGGCGGGGGTAAAAAAAATAAATAAATTAAATAACACCCCACACTGTTCCTAGGCTCTGAAGCATCTTCACAGTGAAGTTTGAATTGTTTCACACATTTTGCTTGATTATGAGATTTCACACCAAGATGTAGGGTCCTACTTGCTTTGCACACAAAGAAACGCTTAGTATTAAGTAGTAGTTATTTTAGCAGTCAGGGACAATAGAGAAAGGGCAAATAGAATAAAAGACGTGCCACACTTTTTTTTCTAAAAGTGCACCCTGAAATATGGCGATTGATACCCAGACTGCAATGCGCAACGACGTAGTTGCCCAGTCTCCACATGTTTTTGTAAGGACTCCATTCAGCAGGAACACACCACCACGGTGTCTCCGGCTCAGCAAACACTGACCGGTTCTACAGTTTAGTCATCCGGCTCCCCTGTCCCCCAGGAACAGGGTGGTTAATAAAGTCCTGCTGCAAACCAAAACAACGTTACAGGAACGTCTGTCGGAGGTTCGTTTAAAATACAGTCCTGGATTTTAACCAAAACAACTTGATGAAAAAAAGCTCCCAAGAAAGTCCCAAAGTAGAACCAGAAGCTAAGCTTACAGGAACTCTGTTCACGTAAAATGTGCAGCTTTTTCTTTTAAGCTTCATGTTCGTGGCTGGACATCCACAGGGCTACAGGAGAAGACTGGAGCACGCCTGAAATCACAAAACATTAGGTTAAAAAACACAGTAACAACATCACAGCTCTGAGAGCATGCAACTGCGAGATGAAGTGTTAGGAAAGCGTGTGTTTGAGCTGGGGCAGCTCCTGCAGGATCACGGGGTGGATGTGCAGAGTGCAGCCATGCTCAGGTTGATCTGCTCAGTGTGGGACGAGACCCCGGGCTCGAGCGCAGTGCGGCAGAGCACAGAGCTCTTAGCGGCAGCCTGGCTGTCCACAGCACGGCACTGCAAGCCGGAGCCACTGAGCTCCAGAGAGCACTCGCCCAGCTTTTTTTTTCACCGTCATACAGACCGGAGCGCCGCCGAAAACTTCCTGTTACTTACTGAAAGCCGGAAACAAAACAGTAACCCACCGGACAGGAAGCATAAACAAACCTAGGGTTAGGAGGTGTGCTCTCTGAACTTAAACCTCCCGCCTCATAGGCTTATATAGCGCTGTACACGTCATATCCGCTAACCCCTGCCTGATTCTGATTGGTTACTTTCCGCGCCAAAATGGTTTGAACAAACTGCCTTGACAAAAAAAAAAAAAATTATCCAATCTTAAAGATCAGTATGAGAAAGGATTGGAATACATTTACTGACTTTGTGTGCCACCATTTGATAATTTATACAAAATAGGCAAATGGTGACGCTGTTTTTTTTTTATTTCGACTCGAAAAGTTCGAAGAGTCGACTCTTGTCTTACTTCATGGTGCATAATGATTCGGATCATTGAATCTAGACTCGACTCAAGGATTTAACAATAAAATAACGTCGCAATTTGGCTAAGTTTTTTATAATTATCCTACTGATTAATCTTTTCATATATATATATATATATATATATATATATATAGAGAGAGAGAGAGAGAGAGAGATAGCTTAAAAGGCCCGTTTTTTTTTTTTGCTTTTTTTTTTTTTTTAAATCAAATGAATCTCAAAAAGAATATGGCACGTACATGAATCTCCCTACCAGGCCCTTGAGTTACCACGTACTTAATCTCTTGACTTGTCTGTTTTGTTTTCATGCTGTACTTATCTCTCCTGACAGGGTTTTAGGTTGATGATTGAACCTTAGGTAAATGGTAGTAGATTTAATAATAGATTCATCCAGCTGAGCTTTCCAGTTCATGCTCTAAAACTGAGCTAGGGTAATATTAATTACCGTATATGACTATGTCTTTTTTTTTTTTATCATGTTGTTTTTTTTCTCTTACGTGGAGTTCCACGTGTGTCCACAAGGTGGCAGCAGCGCACTTACCCTCAGCCACAGCTTCGGTCCACAGGCGCCCACCCAGGATGATGACCGTCTAGCTAATACTGTAACTATAGGTAGAACCATATAAGCAAAACAACACATGATTGATTTATTCCTTCGTGCATAATTATTTTGTCCAGCTACATAAACGCTTTGGATCAAATCGTTGAGTATCCTTTCTGATTTGGAGTGGAAAATAATTGTCATAGTGAGCACTGCTCTGTGAAAAGCAGGAGAATAATCACACTGTCTCAGACATTTCTGACTGTTAATTGACGACAGAATGTGTTTATACTTTGTGAAAAACCCTGATCTCTTCTAGTGGCTTCTCTGTAGTCCCACCAGTGTGATGTAGATGATGTACACTGCTGGTATTGTGTGTAATACACCATGTGGTGAGCTCATCCCTGCAATGTTCTCCATCTGCCCTTACATCACTGCAGAGTCAACTAACTATGACTGCAACTAAAGACTGTTTTGAAATATTTGTTTATTAAAACAACATGACTATTCCGTTCTTAAATAAACAGACCAATCTAAGTAATACTTAGTTTTTAAGTGAATTACAAGTGTGTAAATTGTTTCAGAGGAAAACTCCACCCTGAAGCACATTAAATAGGTTTAAATGGATTACCTAGTGGTTGTGTGCCACGTAGACGTCACAGGGCAACATGTGCTAGTGCAGTTACAATGCCACTTAATGGGGAGGGGAGTCAATAAATCTCAAACATAAGGGGTAAAGGTAAGGTTTTGCAATTCACTCCTTAAGACAAAAAAAAAAGCAAGAGCTTGTTTTCTTACTCACCATTTTCAGTTACATTCTCAACAACATCATATTCATACTAATGAGAATCATATTAATGAGAAATCTAAAGTGGAGGTCGTAGAGCCAGCAAATGTTGGACTCGGTATTTCAGAATGTAATGCAGATGTAAAACACCAAATCACAGCAGAGACCTCAGCTGATTAGCATTATTACGGTGGTAAATAGTGTGGAAGTTGAAGGGTTTTAAACTGCATCTGTTTGGGCAGAGTGTATAGACTAGGAGGTGAGAGAGCTGGACAGAGTAAAGACTTTATTTTTCTGGCCCAGAAATGAGAAGAGAGCTCTAAAAATGACCACTTGCTGCTTTAAGTAAACATTAGCAGTAAATTCACATTTGTGACTGAGAATTGGAGCACTAATGTCACACATTTCAGTATATTGGCTAAAAATAAAAGTAATAGGTAAAAGGTAATAAAAAATCATTAATACATTAATATGATAATTGTCATTGATAGTGACACGATTATGGTAATCTGATACCTTGATTATTCCCTATTCATGATACATGTTAGGATACTGCATGATATATGATATGATATGATATGATATGATATGATATGATATGATATGATATGATATGATATGATATGATATGATATGATATCTTTGCTAATCATCCCTCCCTAATGACTCCTACACAAATGCTGATCTGGCACTAAAGGAGGAAGGTGAGCATGTGTGTAATGCAGGAAGGCAGCATATTCCGGTCCAGTGGCAGTGAGTCAGCAGTTGGGGTGAGAGAAAGAGTGTGTGTGTGTGTGAGTGAGAGAGAGAGAGAGAGAGAGAAAGAGAGAAAGAGCTATGGGGGTGGCATTGCTCATAGCTAGGCTCAAAAAGAACTATATTATTACACAGGAAAGTTTTTTTATGGTACATGCAGTAAATATTCTGCACACGCACACATACACATACACACACACACACACCACACATCTATGCCGCACCTATGCATCCCAGTGCATCCTGCAGCAAATTCTGCAGCAATGCTGATGACGTTAGTGCAGGCTGTTGGAGGACATTAACTGTCCAAACTGTTTAGATCTGACAAAATATTTTAGAATGGGATATATTTCTACAGGCAAATCAAAAAATATATATAATAATTAAACACAGAATGCACAGAATTGCAGCTTCACATCTGTGTGCATTTCAGGTTTCTTCAAATGAATATCCCTAATCCAGTGCTGCATAAATCTGTATTAGTCACTTCTTCATTTCCTAACAAGGTGCTGAGCTGCTCCGGTGATTCTCAGCATGAAACCAGTCTTGAGTCTTTCAAAACTATTAAACCTTTCATCAAGCGCATAATTTATATGGCTTTTCTACATAAACGGCGCTAACAATATACTCAGCTGTTTGCACTGTTTCGTGTGCTTATCTCAGTGACAGCATAATGTAACGCTACAGTTCATGCTGGATGAGTAATGAGTGCACTCGTCTCTGCTGTAGGCATCTCTCTCTCCCACACTCACTCATGCAGGCACCCTAAACTGCTGAATTCTGTGTTTCATGGAAGACTGCAGGAGCCTGAGGGAGGCAGAGCCTTCTGACCTTGACCGCTCTTAGCAGAGTGTGTGTGAGATAGAGAGAGAGAGAGAGAGAGAGAGAAAGATGGTTTGCAGATATATCCGTTGATAGAATACACTGTAATTCAACAGAGATGATGCTCTCCGCACAAATCCACTCGTTTAATTTTGTCATTTTCCAAATGTGCAAGAGTATTTAAATGATTTCTCTGCTGCAGTCTGATGCTGGTGCAGTGCATGCATTAAATTACATTTACCATTTACTTGTCACTGCTGGCTCATCTTACAATCAATCAATATAAGATAAGAGCACTTAGAAGCGTGACTTTCACAACAGCACCTACAATTCCCTGTGGATGCCACTGGGATCAGCTAGGTTGATGCCACTTATATGTGATCCAGAGGGGTGGAGTCACAGCGGAAGGGTGAGAGGGGGACAATTTCAATCTTAAAAGTAAAATAAAGACAGAGGTTACAGTGAAAATGCTTAGCGAGTGTAGTACAGAGTGTGAAGGGCATCATGTTTCTGGATAAGCAGACAGTTATTAGATGTATTGGTGTGTTCACGTACAGCTAGAGTTTAGAACTGCTTAGTTCAAGAGATTGTTTAGGAAATCCAATGATGACCTGTAGTGGGAAATGTAAAGATCTGTGTCTTAATATTGTTTTATCTAAGAAAAGTCTTGGTTGCAGGAAATATTAGCTTTTCATTCATCACATTTTGGTGAAATCTTCTTAATTATCATGGTTTAAGTGGAAATGATTAAACACCCTCCCTTATCTAGCATGATATCACCCTGTCTACCTAACATGAGAACTAAATGTTGGATGATTATCGATTTTGTCCTCATTTCAACACCATCCTTTCCTTTGATCACTGAACTCATTGTAATCTCATTACTCAAACACTGACTAAACAGGAAAATTATCATCTCATAAGATAAACAGAAACGTTTCCCATTGCACCTAGGAGTTATTCTACATCTCTCAGTTCACGAGCATGATTGTCCATCCATGATTGATGAGCCATATATCTTAACCTAAGTAACATCGATCGTTTTAGTGTGAACTGCACGGCATGGCGCTGTGGTGTGTAATGAGCGAAAGTGTGTGTTCCTCTTCAGTGCCGCAGGCTGATGCAGCAGTGCGGAGAGGCGAGAGAGTCTGTAAGGTGAGATCATATCCCTGCAATCAGCAAGGTCAAGCCCAGCTCAGGTATGCGCTCAGGATGGATGGGCAGAGGAGAGAGGACAGACAAATGGACAGAGAGACTGAGTGAAACTGGGAAACTGCAGATGGATGCATGGATGGATACAATGGCACACTGACTAATTGTGTATTCCCTTCTCCCAAGACATATAGGCTGTATATTCCACCACTAAGGATGTCCATATCAGCATCGAATACAAATACATCACATAAATTTCTGCAGATGTTTACATGACAAAGCCACTATTACAGTACATTACTATAACTAGTGAGTGTGCACCTTTTTTTGTGCACACCTGTGCAATAATTAATTCTAATTCACTGACATGCTTGTGTCTTTTTGTCTAGAGTCTTCCATCTTCAAGTTTCACAAATGCACCATGCATGTCCAGTGATCTTAGCGTTAGCTATCCATACATAAGCACTGACGTTTACTGGCCTTCGTCTGACAACGAGCCCTGCGCATTTACTCAAGATGGATGAAACGATGGCCACGGTCTTAATTATTAACCATGGCTGACAGCAGCATTATGAAGATAATGTAAAGAGGAAGGAGGCCATAAAGTGGACCAAAAGACAAGGCGGAATAAATAGATGATGGCGACGATGGGAGGGATGCATTAATATATGAATTTTGATCTGCAATATAAACTTCTGTTTGCACTGCAGAATGAGAAATATAATGCGATATATGAAGAAATAACGTAATAATGTCTTTGCACATTGTCGTTTAGTATTGTATGTATTTTATTTCACTGCAGTCAAATTTGTTGAATGCAAGTGTATGTGGTTGTATGTGTCTGACTGGTTTTTTACTACAGTGCATCAGCAGGAGTTAAACATATGTAAAAATGTACGTAAAGCCTATTTTATTAAAAGTGGGTGAAGCTTTTTCGTTTAATGTCAGAACACTTTTTGGAATATTTGGAGACACATTTTGTCAGTTTTCAAGACCATCTTGTCTCTGTGGTGCCCCAGGCTGTAAACTGGAGAAAGAAAAAATACAGTCCAGCAAATCTTGGGAATTTTTGGGAATTATCTTCCAATGTTTTATAAGGACTTCAAAATAGACCTCATCACCAGTGTTCTAGTGAACACTGAGGCGCGGGGTGCATAACAGCTAGCTTTAGATAACTTGTGCCAAAATCACTGATTATGCCTTTAAATCCTTTTAAAAGTTCTGTCATCAGACTCTCTGACTGAAATTTGGATTTGAATTTTGCTGCAACTGACTGGTGTCCCATCCAAGTTGGATTTGCACCTCATGCCCAGTGGTCCCAGAATAGGCTCCAGATCCATTGCAACCCTCACCAGAATAATGTTTACATAAGATGAATGAGTGAATCAATGGATCCATCCATCCATTCATTTCATTCAGCCTTTACAGAAACATCAGCTCAAATTATTGGTTGCTTTGACCAACAGCACAAAGAGCAAAGTTTCCATCAATTGTCACCTCAGTATTTTTGAGAGCCCCTTGAAGTATACATTTTTTAATACTTCATTCTGGAGGGTAAACCAAATGACTTCCATGGACATTCACATATCGATGTCCCCTATTTAGCTGCAGTACTTCTATGGACCAACGTGGACCACACAGCATTGACCACCATGTAGGTGTCCTTGCTTAGGCAGCACACATGCATGTGCTTTTATGGGATGTGCAAGCACTAAACAGAAGAGCTGTACGTGTTTGGAGGACCAAAACAGCCACATTCAGCTAACCTCTGCCAAAATCAATGATTACACTTTTAAATCAGTCAAAAAAAAAAAAAAAACCTTGTCGCAGCCCAGTAAATTTAAATATGCAACGGTTTTCCAAGCATCACTGAAGATAACGTTTATCATTTTCTGTGTCTTAATTAGTCTAGTATGACTGGTTCTGTAATGAAGATCAAACAGTTCAATAAAAAGGTGTAGTTGGGCTGCTGGCCCATGTGGTCTGTCTGGCAGTAAGCCAGGGCTGTGTGTCACTCTAAAGGTGCCAGAGACTTGAGCAGGCAAGCCGAAAGATCATGATAACTCACACATCTGGGTTTGTCGACCCAAGACAGAATTGAGATAAGATACATTCCTGAGTCTGTTTACATTCAAGTCTCTCTCTCTCTCTCTCTCTCTCTCTCTGTCTCTCTCTGTCTCTCTCTGTCTCTCTCTGTCTGTCTTTTCCTGAGGAAGATGTACTCGGCCTGATTCCAGCCCAACCCACACCCAGGGCTGCAGCAGAGAGGAGAAGAGAGACAAGCTGCAGAGCTGCGAAAGAGAAGAAGAGTGCAGTGGATCTTTACAGAGAGGAAATGTTTAGCAGAGCTGCAGTAGCCACAATCTCGTTCATCAACAGACCCAGAATCATTAGCTGTCACACTGAATAAATGAATGAATGAATGCATGTGACTGAGGGAATATAAATTTTCATCATCTTTACATTTTCGAAGACCTATACATTTTCAATTGTACATCTGAATACATTTGAATGCTCAGTATTCATCATTTAAGTCATATAAATATAAGTGAAAGTCAAAACGTCTTGTTGACACATGAAAAGATCTAAGATCAGCACTATTAATATTTGAACACCCTAAATATCTTTTATGTTTAAGTAGATTCCTTGGTCTTTTTTAATTTTTCCTCAGGGTATGCATACTTTTGCAGTCAGCTTTATATAGTAAACTGAAATACAGCCTACCTGTCTGTTGAATTGAATTAAGTGAATGAACGAATTAAGACTTGTTGAGGAAAAGGCTGAGTACTGGGATCAAAAAATGGGAAACATTACAATGGGCAAATACAAAAGCATTTAAAACCTGAAAGATTGGGCTAAATATAGCACATCACCTCCTTGAAATCTTCTCGGCTTAATATAGTTTCACGTTCCATGGTTTATGAGATGCAAACACATGATATAGTGATACTAATGTCTATGGCGATATGAAATTATTGTGTAATTAATTATTCGAATGCAAGAGAAATTCAAATGTGAGTGCAATTTCGATTACACTAAAGCAATCAGAGGACATTCAAGGGTAAGCGCTTTTTCTTTTTTTTTTGGTCTACGCACACACAGACATGTGTTTTTTTCTGCTCATCCCATTCATTATTTCCTCTTAGACTCCTGCGTTCTGCTACTTTAATTACCCATGAGTAAGGTGAAAGTTTTTACTAAGGACAAAAGGTGAACCACTGTAATTTATCACTGTAACCGGGTAGCCAGGTTCAATCTAGATTTTTTATTGTCCTTCACCATCCGACAGTGTGTGTCCCGCACTGACGAGTGCTGTGGGGATAAAAAATGATTAATACACATAAACCAGAGAACTGATCCTTAAAAATTTATTGATTTAAATATATGGTGAAATTAGAAATGACAGGAAGAAACAAAAATACCCTTGCATAGATCACAGACCATGCCTTTGCCAGCATCTGACAAATAAAAGCATTGTAGCGCAATCCTTATAAGAAAATTCTCAAATAAAAATAAAAATCCCCCCAAAAACAACACGTACATGAAAGAAGCATGAGATTGTATTTAAATGGGACAAACATGGAACTTGAACCATCATTTATTTAACTTATGTAACTTTAACGTCAAAAGTCAGCGACTCTGGTAGGTGTTTTGAGCATACTTCCTGCAATGTTCAGACCAAACGCACGGCTAATGCTAAAATCTCTAGCCTCGCTCCTCAGCATCCTCGCATGATAATCATCTGTACTATGTGAAAAAAAAAACCCACATGATCTGTGGAGATTGACTGGATTAAATGTGAACAGAAAACTATTCCCCAAAATGGAAGGTAAAAGACTGAGACAGGCTCGGGTGTACACCAGAGCAAGGGCTTTAAATATGGTGCAACTAGAATATAGTCGATCCGTTTTGAAAGGCTTAAGCTCATGCAGTCATAGACCATGCATTTTTTGGCGAACGGTTGCATTTGGGATATGTATCTTTACAGTACAAGTTCAAAATGGAATTGGAGTTGGATAAACTTGCATGATGTTTGACAAAGTAATAATAAAAGAAAAGAGCTGACAGTACATTTTATGCTAATGCCATTTGACAATTTCATTTGGTGGTGCAGATAATAGTGGCTATAATCTTTCCACTTAGCAGTCATGGCTTTCCAGATGGACACGTAGTAAAGTCTTTTATGGTTTTTCCCCCAATCTTAGGGTCACAGAGCCCAAATGGTTAATAGCAACATGAGGCCACGCTTATATATGATCAAAGAAACTGGTCATATCTATATCCCGTCCTCTAAATACGTCCTCTGAAAAGTCATGTACTGCCTATTGACTACGCCATTGACTTTGGCCGTATAGCAGGAGCGTCAGACTCCAGAGTTAAGGATTTTCCTTGAACAGAGCTCTTCAACTCGTATGCAAATTATAAAGACCCTCATGGTCTGAATGTGGTATGTTAAGCAAAGTGAAAAAAAAAATCCAAAAAACAACAACAACCCACAAATCTCTGTGGCTGAAGTCCAGAATCTGACACCCTGCTGTATAGGACTCCTTTTAGAGCATTAATAGAAACTGTACATACAGGACGGCGTGTTTCGCTTTTCACTCTGTTGAGAAATCTCAATAAGTTAGGTTAGTTCGTTTTCTCTTATTGAAAATCTCAAATAATCCAATACAAAACAGTGCCTTTTACTCTGGATTACACTCTGAGCAGAACTGCTCCAAACAAAATATCCTACTTTTGGGGCTCTGAACCTTAGGGTCAATAATTACAAGAAACGCACAAACAGCACAACAGCACAAAATCTAACAAACAAGATGAGTAGCAGCCATTTATTTAACCTTCCTGTCCCAGAAAAAAGCTCTTTCCTCAACATTAGAAGTTGCTAATACCTAGCATAGGGTTTTACAACTTTTCTTCCTGCATCATGGTCATAACTAAAAAAAAGAAAACAAACAAAAAAAAACATATAGCCTTTAACAGCTAAAATGCCTGCAGCCCTTAAATGTTGCATTCCTAAGAGACCCACTGTAAATAGTAACATGTAATATGGATCTCTAATCTCTATTGCTGTCATAGTGTATGTTGTTGTTTAATATCTGCATAGCACCATATGTCCCAATCGCTGCTGAAGTACCCCTGTTAGCTGATTCCCTCTAACATGGTCATCTCAACATGCTGACTGTAACTAGCATTGTCCAATCGATTTCCTAGGTTTTCCAACATGAATATGCTTTCTAAAGTTACATATTATTATGGTTGGTTAACAAATCCTTCATCAGTTAGTCTAACATTTTTTCTGTCTTATTGTCAAGGAGTATATATGATACAGAGGGGCACTGGGGAGCCTCAGTATTTCTAATTACATTTCTCGCTAGAGTTTAAGTTATTGTTTGTTATTTATTTATAATATTGTTCAAGTTAACACGGGTATGCTCAAACTCGAGTGATCCTTTTCTACATACAGTAACTTTGCCATTTAGGAAGAAATCACCTACGCCAGTGATAGACAATCTGGGATCATTTGATTTTATTAATAGCACACGGAAGACATATATCAGCTCTGAATCCCAGTTTAAAAGGATGTAACCTGATTCTAATTTTAACCCTGTAGTTTAAGCTACTGCTCTGTACGTTATGCTTTGCAGGTCAGGCTTTAAGGATAAAAAAAATGAATGAAGATGTAAAACAAGGATGATTGCGTCTTGATTGTGCGTAGCTAGGAGGGTCAGGGAGTGGTTGCATTGTTGCATTGGTTTTAAGTGCTTCTCTAAAGGCTATTTGTTGGGGAACTCCAAAATGTATTTACTGGAGTATCACTGGCCTTTACTGGAGTATCACTGGCCATAATTTTCCCACACGGACATGTTCGACACCAAGGAGCCGTTTCGCTCAATGGCAGGACCCACAGTGATCACCTCACTGAGGTAGACACATTATGGCACATCACAAGTGAAAACTGCAATACAAGGCAGAATTGAAGCTCTAAAAAAATCCCACTCACCTCCCTGCCCTTCAAATGTGGCCCAATTTTAATTACGCAGTCAGGGCCTTAAGTGCATGACAACAGAAACTGTTAAGTTGTGCCTGACAACCATGTGTCATTAGTTAGTTTTTGTACCCTTGGTGTTTTTTTGTACTACACACACACTAGTGCTTCAACACAGGATCTTCATCTTCAACACACAGGGCTGCCCTAATTCCATGAAATCTGTCTTACCGAGGCACTTTCACCTTTCCTGTAGTTAAGAGGGTCAAAAGGCACTATAAACTAATAAAAATAATTCTGCCGTATTTTCTGTTGCATCCCACTAAATGAAATCCATGACATTCAAGAATTTTGACTGCAAAAATGGAAGCATGAATCATAATTCGCTTGCTGTGTTTTTTTTTTTCTTCTTCTTTTGATCAAAGGCCCATGCACAGCATTATTAAAGTTATATTGATTTTAACAGGTACTTAGTATGAGTATATGCAACTTTGTAGCATTATTTGGTTTGTTTTCTCTGCTTCATTGACTACTCTTTAGATTAGAAAGTTTGCATCCCTGTTCTGGGGCTTGCCTATGTTGTTTTGTTTTTTTTTCTCCCTTTTTTTTGTCACATTTCAGAAAATTTCAGGACGCAAAGTCCATACAGTTTCCCTGATAGTAACAGTAACACCCCAGCGGAGTGTCTAAATAGCAACAAGCTGTATAATACTGCTGTCATGCATTAAATATACTAGGATACACAGTACCTTAGTTTGAATAGGCCATAATGCAAGTTATTTTAACATGCTATGATCCCATCAAGATCCTGTTTCCCTTAAGTTTAAACATTCAGTCCTTAAGATATGCTTAAATGAGAAGCATTTCGAATCATATCAAACCAGTGCACTTTTCATGGAAACGAACTATAGGGAATAAATGGCAAAGAAAAAAAAGATATCATATAGAATGAGGTAACGTCTCACACATGCTGATATCAAAATGAGAATAGTCTAAACATGCTTATTAATAAGCTATTTTCCCCGTCATTGTGCTGTCTTGCATCTAAAGGGCATGGCATCAAATCACTTGGTGATATCTATTACAGCTTCTGCTGGAGAATAGCAGCATTGCGGATGTCCATGAGGAGATGATTTTTTTTTTCCCTCACACCATCCCAGCAGGAGATCAGTTTTGTTCGTATAAGGTGCTTTGCTGGTCAGTAGGTCTGGAATACCGTAGGGAGGACCAAATGTAGGCCAAACACTGCAGATGGCTTGGCTTGTCCTTGTGGATCTGAGTAATTTTATGCTTTTTGTTTTGGATGCACTGTGCAACTTGCTGATATGTAATCTGTAATCCATGCATAATGTTTCAACATCACTTCACTGCCAGCTCGAAACAGTGATCCAGAGTCCTCTCCATGGCCTTTTGGTTAAGTATGCATTTTCCTATACATTCTAGAGAGGGATGTTTTTCCATTAATGCATAGCCTATGTGCATTGCCCTGTC
>JAQMCW010000002.1:19478594-19489980 GCA_030068335.1 Chrysichthys cranchii
TTCATGGAAATCCAATTTAAGAAGTATCGGTATCGGCGAGTACACAAATAAAAATACTTGTACTCGTATCGGTTTGGAAAAAAGTGGTATCGGTGCAACCCTAATGCAGAATACATAAAATAAATATCTATAACAAAATGTGTACTAAAAAAAGTTACTTCTGCACAGTACAGTATGGCTGCAATCAACATATCCGAGATAATGAATTCTCAGAAATGATAGCAATAAATCAAATGCCAGTATCCATGTCAACTCAGCTCATAATCATCCAGCTGTAACCTAATTTATTATTAGCTTTGCAAGCTGTATCTGATGTCCCACAAGCCTACTTCACTCTTCTTGCTGGCCTATCAGCACTGAAGGTCTGAAACAAAGGTCAGATCAGCAACCGCATTGCAATTCTAGAACAAATCTCTTTCCAGCATCATTAATAGCCTTGAGGTCACTTGTCAAAGAATCAGAAACTCGCTACAGTTCATCAATAACCATTTACTCCTTTTATGCAACTGCTTTTTAATAAACTGTACCAAGACTTGCGAACTTCAACATGAAAGTCCTTGATTAGCCTTTGCTGCTTTTCTGTACAACATTACCCATGAGCTACACACACCCCCACCCACACACACAGTCTAAAATTAGAACCATCTGCCTCTTGATACCTCTGATGTATGACAAGGCATCTTACTGTATAACCGATTAAAAGGTCATGTGCTGTAGCAGACATTTCCATGTTTTATCAGTTTAAATAAATATGAAGAAAAAAATGTGTCTTAATTAGATAACAGTGATTAGTAATTTATGCTTAATTGTGCGTGTGGTTTGTGTGTCTGTATTGATCTTTAACCAGCAAAGCGCTGGTCTTTGATCTCTGTTTTCCCCATTATGGGGACAGTGGTACAGGTCACACAGCTCAGGGAAACACACTGAACCAGAGAAAAACGCCTGCTCAGCTCAGCATGATTAGACTGGTAGAGGAACAAGGACACGTGTATACTGGAGAACAGCAGCTCTGGTGACGTCAATGTTTATGAGCGCAACACTTTATAGATCTGCAGGAACGGCCAAAGTGACACCTTGGAACAATTATGCTTACTGACATTGGTTGTAGGGGTCACTGAGGCCTTTGTTATTTCTATCAGATAATAACAGGAAATGTTTGAGTGTGAAAGTAAGAAAAAAACAGACTCACTGAAGCGACAATTCATAATTTAAAGCAAATACTCAAGTGCGGATCTCCAGTAATTCTGAAAGAGTACTTACGAAGGAAATGTTTCTCCAATAAGGCGATCTCAAGGTGACCCTTGACCTCATTGAGCCTGTCTGCCTCTGTCCTCTGGTAGTCTTGGATAGTAGCAGCCATGATGGACCCTGGACCAGCCTGGACACAGGATGGGAAAGAAATATCAAAAACGTGAAATTATATACCATAGGCACAGGCTCAAAATGTACTCTTAGGAAAAAAAAATACCAACAAGCAACCTTTATGTCACTCCAGTGGGCTTTGGTGTTGATTCCACTGTGTGGCTAATTGCTTACTCAAAGCTGCAGAAGTGTAAATAACAACACTATCCTACAGATAAAACACTCTATTTAACCACTATATCTGATTCCTTCCACCTTTCGGATGCAGAAAAACAAAAGCCAAATGTATCTTCTTCATGCGTGCAATTTAGCTTTTTTATTATTCCTTAAGCAAAACTTTATTTTCAGCAGAGACGCTTGCCTCATGAAATATTGTATTATTTTGTGCTAATATTGTGGAATTTCAAAGGTAATCCATAGTTTTACAGAGAACTGGGAAATGTGCAAAATCCAACAGGACAAATAATTTCATCAAGTAATTTCGAAGTTCCTAATGGTTGATCTAATTATATGGCAGGAAGCAGTGCCAGTGGATCCGTCTGTAAATAGGCAGAGCAATTCCATAAACCCAGGCCAAATGAGAGAACAATAAAAAAGGATCATTATGTTTGCAAAGCACACCTTGAAAAGGTTAACAGGAAGGCTAGTACAGTGATCAAGTCTGAAATATAATACAACAATGTACATGTGCACATAAACCTTTCCAATATTTATAGCGACATCTCTGATGCCTAGGTACCATCACAGGATATAATTCACAAAAAATTAGTAAGTAATTCTCATTTACGACTCGGTAAATCAGCTGCGACTTGTTCGGCTTCCATTATTCTAGCCTGCACAGGACATTAAACCGGCATCTTCCTGGAAGTAGTCCATTGCCAGGTAGAGAACAAGTCTGAGGTCAACAATCAAAGGTCCCCGTGGGAAGCCTACACAATTCAGCTGGAGCCAAGACAGACGTTATTCAGAAGCTTGTCGAGACACAACCTATCTGTCATCTGATATCACGTCTAAAGGCAAGGCGAAGCAGGTTTTAGGCAGAAGACAGAGCCTAAACCAATTCTGCCAAAAATACCTGCATTTTATCTACCTTATACAGCACAAATAAGAAGATTCATTTCAACAGCAGTATTTAAAATGAAAAAGGAAATATGCACACAGATGGAAAAGTGAGACACTTGTATATCTTGTATAAATCCAAAATAAAATATGATGTACAAACATTTTATTAACCTCTTACCCTATCACTTGTTATTCCAATAACAGGAAAACGTAGTATACACAAAAATACTGCCTCAAATGGGCATTTTCTATGTTACTGCGTCCTGATGCGACTAAGTAAAGCTTCAGGAGTGCACAGAAAGCCTCTAAAAATTTTCCAAGGAACCTGCCTGTTTTTGCACTGAGCTGTTCAGCAACTGGAAAAGCTTGCCTGGGTGGAGTCAAGCCAACCTGCTTTCTTTTTACAGCTAGAGACTCGATCTCAACAGATATCTCTTAGTCGTATGTGTTTACTGGTTAGCACATGCCATGCAATCAGTTATAGCATGTAGACTGAGCATTAGCACTAACTACATCGACACACCTTTCTGAATTTCATGAAAAGGTGTGGCATTTGAATTCATTACAGTTGACCATATTTTAGCACACCATGTAAATTTAATTAAAAAAAGCAAAGCCTTAAAATATGAAAAAAGCAATAATGATTTGACAGATTCTTCATTATGACCACAGCTTCCAACCTGGTGTAACTGAAGAAAGGGAAATGATAGTCAAGGCTGACTGTCTCAGATGTGGAGGTTTGGGGCAAAAAAAGCCCACAAATCAGAAACACCATAATAGTGGACTTACTACAAAGACACATACTGTGTAACTGATCAAGTTGTTCTATACATACAGTACACAATAGTATACATGAGAAATGTGCATATTTTTACAACTGTTCTTTTACTACTACTACTACTAATAATTATTATTATTTTAATTATTAATATATATATATATATATGTTAATTTCTGCAGTCTTCATATAACAGAGTTAGCAGTAAAGCCCACTTAAATAAAAGTGACATTTTAGTCCAGCATTTCCTAGAGAGTCTGATACGATTCGTCAATAATTGTGAACAAGAGCAATTACTTTCACAGAGAGAGGCCATGTGCAAATGTGCCAGCATTACTAACAAGGAAATCATAGCAGTCTGTGGATGGAGTAGAGCCATGCTAACAAATGAATAAATGATGAAATATGCAAGGGTTTAGGTGATAATTTAACTGCAGTCTGAAGAAATGCTTGGATTTATAAGCAACCAGCAGAATGTGAAAATTTACTGAGACTATAACTGTTACTAAATTAACACTAGTGCATATCCATTAGATTAGGGACATAATATAACAAAGTATGTTAGAATATAATTTCATAAGAAAAAGGTTTCTACAGTTTTATTACTGACATGAAAAGAAATCAATTCTGCCCAAATAGCCATACAAAATAGCTCAATAAAAATGATAAAGTATACAATACAGACGCACAGCACATTTTCCCGTTTAATGACACCAAGCTGCAAAATTCAAACTCCTCTACTTTACTTGGCTCAAAAGACAGAAGGTTTGCTAAATCACAGCTTAAAATTCTCCTAGATGAAGTCAATGCAAAACCAAATATAACCCCAAATGTGCACTTTTCGCGTCTCATTTCCTTTCCTTTCAATGAAATGGCTTTTCCAACAGGAGCATTGTATTAGTGTTTGGATCGACAAATGCTTCAGCCAATAACAGCAGAAAAGTGTAGTTCTTACCTGGCCGTGACCTGACCTGAAATCCTATGAATAAACCGGACATGTAGGCACCTCTGCATTTGACTGACATGGCAAATGAATGGCACTACAGTAATATAAGCACATGCACTTAAATGTTATTTAGTCATTACAGGGGTTATTTTAAGTCCAATGTTCAAACCCATTAAGACAGTGACTAATCCCCAACAGCTGTCAGTAACTCAGGGAGAGCCCATTAAACACCACCCTACACAGCAGGACAAATGTCTCCCGTATTACTGTCATGCTAGAAAACTAGAGGAACAAATTACAGTGATTAGGATCCACATGACTTTAAAAATAGCACTCACAGGGTCCCGTACTTCCTCTCCATCTTTAACGGAGACGGGAGGTTTTATCAAGAGATCGTCATTGCATTCACTGTCCGACGCGTTGGGCGACTCTGCAATGTCCAGGAACTCATCACGCTTCTGTCCCCTGAACCTTATCTTGTCCAATCGCTTTAGCATCTTCAGAACACGGTTCCGGGCCTTTATCTTAGCATGGTGGATGGCAACTCTGCAGGGACAATATAAAAAGAAAAAAGCCTGAGTTATATAGCACTGATCCAGAGACAGAACATATAACAAGAAGTAGAAAAAAGGAAATCCAAGGCACACTTCTTCTCCAGCAATATACTGTATTTAAAAAGCCTTTATTTTACATGGTCATTTAAATATGAATAAATTAAAAACAAATAACCTAGGCAGCAACCCACACGCAGCGGCCGAAGCCTTCTTCAGGGCATGGTGCTCAAATATAACAAGAAGTTTATGACTGTGACTTAGGAAAGTGTGACTAAAGGGAGTGGACAAAGATGAAGACAGAATAAAGATCATGTATAAAATTGTAGGTGTGAATGTAATAACGTTTCAATAAATATAACTTTATTACACATTTACAGCTTGAGCTATTTCTTTCTAAACTGACATATGGACTAATCAGCTGGTGAACCCAGATTCTGTCAGATGGCTAGCTGTATTTCTTTATTTCTGTATTTATTGTCTCGAGCTGCCTATGATTAGAGACGAACTGCTAATAACGTGCATGAAAACACGTTTTTAAAAAAGGATTTTTAATCATAGCACGTTGTTCACATAGACAATAATGAAATAACAACAAAAAAACTCATCAACACAGCATTAATGTTCATCTGTCAGAAAGTCTAAAGAATTAAAGGCTCATTTAGCAGTAAATATATTTTCACAGCCTCAAATGAGCTTTGAGGGGTTAAACAAGATGGAGGTGCGTTTTCATTTGCATTTTGTATCATCCAAGTATCAGATTAACCAAGTAGATAGAATCAGCATGCAAGTTACTTTCCAAAGAATTTAAATTTCCTGTGCATATTTGCCGGATGCTAAATAAGTCATCTTTTATTTGTTAAATTTGTTGCTGGCAATGAAGTAGGGAAACAATAATTGATAGATTATTCAGTTCCTTAATTACTTCTATATACATCTTTTACACTTTGTTACATTTTATTATAAGTGTTACAATTGAGAAAATCCAAAACGTACAATCAATCATATTAGCTAACAACGCAACCGGCAACTATTCCTTTGTTGTGTAAAAACACGATTCCAAGAAATACAGCCACAAGTGTGAAAAATTGGCCTTTTTCCCTGTGCGAAAAGTTCAACACTCAACAACATATACAGTCAAATTTCCATTTAGTAATTTTATGCTCAAGTGTTAATTTCCAGCCACAGAGCTCACTCCTATTGTCTTCTTTGAATCTTTCTAACATGTCATCTATAAGAAAGGGCAGACAAGTGAAGAGAGGGTAAAAATACCAAGCCTGTTTGGGAAAGAAAATCTCAGTGAAAAAAAAAAAAGCTCATTAGCAAAGTGTGACAAAGACCTGCTCTATTGGCAGAGAGCACGGGAGGAATTCAGGGCTTACAGACGGCCTCACTATCATAATGAGAGCTTCTAGGAAGGAGAGGAAAATCTCTGAACTGGAGGGGGAATAGTCAGTTTGTAGGACAAGTTGAACGAAAGAGAGACAGAGAGGGTGACAGGGACATAGGCTGGGTTTCTAATACCCACAGTCACATCACCATTTCATCACCATGTGAAATAAAAGCCATGCTTCCCCTAGCTGAATGAGTCAGCCTGAATGGGAGAAAACCTTATGCTTAATTCCATGTAACACCCCATAGCTGGGCTAATAAATGCAGCCATGCAAATTATGCAATCAGGCTTTCTGGTTCTGCAAGTATTACAGTCGGTCTTTGGAGCCATAGTTCTGACAGTGGGGTCTGTTACATTAGTTTCAGCTGAAAAGAAAAAAAAGGTGAACTGCAAATTTAACATAACTAGGAAAAAATGCCGACAATACAACGTGAAAAGTTTCATTCCCACTTTTATTTTTAAACAGCATGTAAATAGTTTGGGTTTTGTGAGAGAATAGATTGATTAATTTAATTAAATATCATCGTACATGAAACTTTTACACTGGAATAGTTAGTTAGATTGATGAATACATAAATAAATTAGCTAGCCTACCAGACAAGTAAAATCTCCTGTATTCTGCCCAGTCCTACATTTTGGTTGCTCAAAAACCTGACAGATCAGGCTGAAAAGTGGTAATTAGCATAATGTAATAAAGTTCAGTGAGCCAGTTGGCTAATTAAGTGTATTAATGCAGACTACAGAAAATGAATGAGTATATGTTCACGTAACAGTGCATTTGATCTTTGGTTAGTGTGTTGGGTGTGAGGTATGGTGTTCTCTCCTCATATTGCACATAAAATATATTTGGAGTCTGAGTAACATCTTCATTTTCTCACCATATGTTTAACAGTGAGGTTATGCTAGCATGTGGTGCTAACAGCAGAGTTATATGATGGCTTTGCTCTGGAATTATTTGTGAACCCCTGCTCGAGAAAATACAAGATTCTGTATTAAGGCAATGAAAGCAGCAGTGGAAAATATTACAACACAAATTCACAGTTCTGTTCTCCACCAGAACTATAAGTAAGAACAGTTTCAGCACTAACAATAACAACTGAGGCAACACAAGTACTGCTGGATTTAAAACAGAAAAACATGGAAACTAATCTAGAAGCCAGAAGCCCACGCTGAGCAGAAAATCCAATGTGGTGTGCCAACTCAGTATTCAGCACAGTGGTTTGACCTCAGAGCCAAAAGACTCAGCCTGGGAAAAAAGCATGTGGGCCTGAGCTCAGATGCTCCAAAGCTCCCGCTCTGCTCCCTTTTTCTACCTTGAGCAGGAGCACGTGCTTCTCATGACAACGAGAGAACCCAAGACAACGTGCCAGCCTCCTTATCCAGCAACGATCTGCTCTTGGAATTTCCTGAATGAGAAAAGAGGCTTTCTAAAAGAAAAGACTAGCAGTTGATTAGGACATTCAGGGCAATGGTATTAATCCAAACCAGGCTTGCTCATAAATCACATGCATTTAACACATTCCTAAACATACAAAATTAACCTTAGCTTAGCACAATTTTATTATACAGCCAATACTATATTACATATAGTGCTTTGTTATTTTATAATTAGTTACTTCACTGATTTTTTTTTATTACCGGTACTAATTATTTCAAATATTTATTGACTCCCTTGTGTGTACTGTAATTTGATGTGTGCTCCTGTGATTTAACTCATCTTGCACTGCTGTGACAAAACAATTTCTCTCAGGGTTCAATAAAGTACTCTCCATCCATCTATCTATCCATCCATCTCAGCAATAAGGAAGTGCAGGAATGGGTATATTGGTTTAGGAGAGCAGTACAACCCTCTGTGTTTGCCTTTTAGACCCACATTAAACAATACAGTCAACGCTTCATCCATGTTGCTAACAAAAGGTTTTCCTGAGCCTTTAACCAATCTACCGTAAACTGGCTCCAACAATAAAAAGGTTGAAAAAATGCAGAATAAATTGGTTTGAAAAGGATAGCTGTGTTTGTTCAAGTTGTGAACAACAGTAAAACTGTGAGAGTGGTCTGGGTGGCCTTCGGGTGGGGCTCATTACATGGCCTGGTTTACGAATTTATCAGGAGATTGGATTATTGTGCAAATAAGAGTGTGAACAAATAAGGAGATAAAAGTTGTGCATTCTTCCACACAGAATATATGAGAACAGCCCAGTCTTTACTCAGTGAGCTGTTTGCTTGGATGGAAATGAACAGAGTGTTGAATTCCCATGGATTATTGATGAATGTCACCCTTGCAGCCATGTAACCTCAGGCTGCACAGTCGAAAACATTACACCTGTAACCTGTAAGAATGCTAGACAACCTGCTGCTAGATTGTTAGCTCTTAGGTTTTAAAACTTCAAAGTCATTATACATCACCATCTGAAAATGCTGAAAATCTCTGCCCATTATTAATGTATCACTTTCAAACACTTTATTCTCACATTCTGAGGTCCAAGTGTGATTCTCTGCTATGAATTTGTGAATTTACATAAATGTACCAGTATAAAGGTAAATACATATAGTGCAAAATGCAAGAACTTGTAGACTTGATTTTGAGATTTTGTAGAATATGAAGAACTTGTTGACCAAAAATCTGCACTTTATGTATGTGTAAATTTTCTCATGCATAAAATATTCACACACGTGAGCTGAGTTTGCATTTTGCAACATAATTACCTTCATATACCCGCACTGGAAATGTGTGGAAACGTTCTGTAACCCCTCATATAACAACGACTGCTGGTGTGAACATTATGTTATGTTTTACAGGCAAAGCTGTAATTTATTTATGTGCTCCAGACAAAGCAATTACTACTGATATATCAAATGACAATAAAAGCTTCCAGTTTTTATTCTTGCTCTAAATCAATTCCACTCCCAACCACTAAGGAATTCAAAAAGTCTGCTCTTCACGACACACCTACCCAAATCTATTATCAGTCATTATCACGTAACCATGTTTGGTGTCACACTGCTCCCTATGTGCTGTATCCCTTTATGTTGCATGCCTGGATATAAACTGCATATACAAATATATGAAAGCATCTTTATTGATTACATGTTACACCAACAAACATTTACTTGTATACCCTGAATTATTTATTTGGCCATTATGAGAAATAATAACATTTGCCGCCTTATTTTTACTTATACCGTCTTTTATATTCAATAAAACGTTATTAAACCTGTTAAAAATACATGACTAAATATTAAATATCCTTTTCATGCTTTGTAGTAATTCTCAGATTTACAGTTAATTCAGAACTGTACACTGGTTATTTAAATGTGCCTTATTATTAATTAGTAATGGTCAGACCTGCAACTTTAACCATATCGCCACCATACCACAGTGTTAAGAGGTGTATCCAGCTACCATCAGTATAGACATAACAGCTTTTTTCCCCCCCTTATCTGAGAGTGCTGACTTAATCATGTAGCTTTTGGCTTGGTCTGTGACCTTATCTACACATATCAGGACAAAAAGGGGTGGTCTGTGCTCTCTCCTCTATCAAATACTGTGATGCTAGCCAGTCATGGGTGTCTGCGAGCTCATGTATATGGAAATGGGTTGATAGCGCTTTCCTCTAAGGGTGGTATGCCACCCCCGACACTGCATGTGCAGCAGTTTGAAAAGATGCAATGGAGGTAGTATGGGATAGCTTTCACCTCCCTGGTTGGTCGTGTGACAAGAGAGACCTGTTTGGTGGGTGGGAACTGGCCATGACTAAATTAGGGAGAAAATCAGGGGGGAATTAAACAAACAAACAAATAAATAAATAGCCTAACAGTCAGTTATGGTGATGCTGTTTTTGAAGTTCTCTTTTATGCTGACTATCATGATCAATCCTTAGCATTAGCTGAGCGATTGTGTTTCTCTCTGTGGTCAATAGTTTAAGCTAACACATGTACTTCACATACAGCTAAAGCAGTAAATATTTCAATTTTAAAATGCTTCCTTGGTTGTTATTAGCAGCTTAGTGGATTAATGGTATCACAGAATGCTGACCAAAATATACATTTAAATTTCAGAGTTAATCATCAGTGTGTGTGTGTTTGTGTGTGTATGTGTGTGTAAATCTTGTGCAAAGAACATCAGCTGTTTCAAACTGTGCGAGTGTGTTAGAGTTCTAATTTTTGTGATATTTGGTGTTCCATAGTTACATGTTGCTCCTCCTTTGTTGTTCAAACACTCACATGTGTATGTGTGCACTGCGTTATTTATTTATCTTTTTTAATAACTGATTTTGATGTTTGATCTAGTGCAATTAACTGAATGCATTTGTATGTGGGTGTGGGTGCAGAGGAGGGGGCAGTTGGGGGACTTTAAGTTCTCTGAATACCACGTTAAGGAAATTTCTTTACCACTGCAGCCCTAGTAGTGATACAATCAAGTGATGCCATCCCAAAGGTTTCATTTTTATCTAATCTCTTTTTATCAATAGAGAGAAGTCAAAACATGTGAATGTGAATGTGGGTGTGTGTGTGCAAGAGCGACATTTATTGTTTGACTTATTTGGAATTACAACCACTATTTTGAGCCGTGGATTGTATATTGCTCCCTGACTGTACGAGGAATCACCTATGTATAATTAGACTACTGACTTTGTTTACTGTTGGCAGTAACGTATTACACCTTTGGAAATGGCATCTAGATGTGAAAAATTAAATCATTCTGCTGGTTGACAGCATTATTCCATCATTCAGTCAGTCTAGGTGACGTGTGCCATTTGTGACAAACCCTCTCACTCTAATAACATGGCACCAGTGTTTTAGTATCTGAGAACGCCATGGTTTTCATTGGATTCTTCATCATGAGGTAATATTTGATAGATTAGCAGGACATAGAAGAATACTGTTCTTCAACTGTTGTCACAGCTGTTCATAGTTATGGTGTGTTCCTGTAGCATGATATTACAGTATTTGAACAATTCTGTTTACATTTTTATAGACAAGGCTTCAAAGTAGAGTGAATTTTATGAATTATCTGTATAGATTGTCAATCATTATTTATTGTGTTTTCCATTTAAAGGTTTGGACAAAACCCTCCCCGATGAACACTGCAGGTGACACTCAACACATCAATCCTAATCGTGTTTCATTTCTTAGGACAAAAAATCTCATCTCATCAGAAGTCATTGAATAACGCAACGTAACGTAATAATAATAATAAACAATGCTTGTTATTAAATAATAAAGTTACTACTATGTTTTTATAAATGACACATCTCAGGGCCGGCTCCAGCTCTTAGTGGGCCAGGAAGATT